>QOVD01005044.1:0-15418 GCA_003521225.1 Tuber microsphaerosporum | reverse complement strand
TATATAGCCGTTCCTCCCACAACCCTAACCCTGGTGACTCATACCCTTGAGTCACACGACCTCATAACTCGTAGTGAGTCATACGCGAAATCCATCAGCAGACTTCTAACAAGTCAACTGCGCAATATACCTATACCAATCATAATCCAAATAACAAGTCATGTGCGCAACTCCTGTCACATGAGTGAAACCCATGACTCGTAATGTGAGTCATGTGCGAAAGTTAATAAATCATATGACTACAATCATAGTGATGTGAAAAACTTCAACCAATAACATTATAAGGATGACATCGCAACTGCGAGTCATGTGAAACAAATCACAAACCTATGACTCATAACCACGAGTCCTGTGATACCATATTCCTCGCTTTAGTCAGATTTGTAACACCCACTCTCGAGCTCGCTGATCATCTGCGATCAGATGCGACTTCGCGTCTACGCCTCTTCAGATTTCCCATGCAGGGTGCTTGTTGGCTGTGTGAATTGTCTTGCGCTTGTCTATACATATTGCAATTCTGAACAGTTGATAAATATTAGGGAAAGCATGGAATAGAACATGGAAGAAGGGAATGAATCTTTCAAGTCGTGAAAATGAGAAATCTATGGCTATATTCAAAGAAAGGGCTGGGTCTAATACGCTAAGACTTTATTGAAAGACAATATTCGCCAGTAGAAAGGGGTCTTCAGCTGGTTCAACATTACGCTTGTAATCTCGACATCCTCATGTATTATGATCGTCCTGACTCTGTTCAAAAGTTCGCTGAAATAGGAGTCGCTAGTGTTGGAGGCTAAGCAACATCTAGCTAGAACGAGTATAAGTTAGCTGCACTAATTCTAGTAATCCACTTCCCATGCCAAGACAGATTATGATTATTGAACCTCATCTCCCGATGTCGAATCAACAGCCCTCACTGTCTGGAAATCTGTATTCACGCCATGTGTATGTGTTTGACTGGTTTAAGACAGAATACGCAGCGTGACTGATCCAGCAAAAACAGTTCTCCGATGTAAGCACATGGAGGTGGAATCACTAATTCTAACCTTACAGGATACGAGAAGGTGAAGCATGGGTGCTCAATGATATGTTCACTATCACATACTACCTAACGAATCAGAAACCAAAAAATTCCAAGCAAAGCACAATAAGGTCTAGCGTAAAATACAATAAGAGGCGAAAAAAGAAAGAAAAAAATAAATGCTCATCAAGGGAGGAAATCAGAAATTATTTTTGTCCACCCTCATGTCTTCTTGAATGGCGCAATTGGGGTGATGGTGATTGGGAGTTGTTTGGGATACATGAAAACTAGGCGTTGAAGAGGCACCGGGCGCCGTGGAGGTCACCAGAGGTGCTTGTTCTATCAGGGCTGGGACTGTGGTGGGCGGCTACTCATTGGTGTAGGCTGCATGTTTTATCTCTCACAGGCGTGTTGTGTTAGCCTGCGTATCAATCAGAGCAATGGTGGGGAAGGCTGGACCTTCGTGGCCAAAATCAGGTAGTGTTGAAGAAAGGAACTCTTAGGCACCATTGATTCCTAAACGCAGCGCAGCTGCCAGCCCGGTATCTGTTAAATAGTCTGCCATCCAGGGCATGTGGCATGAAACCTTTCTGATATCTTGGAGTTTCGTTTGCATAGATGGCGCAGAAGGATTAGAGCACAAGACCTTCTCTATTTCTCTGAGGGCAGCCCTCAGTCGTGTTGAGGGGACCGGAGCTCACGCTTCCTCGTCCTACGGTTCCTCCTGGCGCTTGGGCTCTAGCCATTCCTCCTCCTCCTTATCCTCCTTCTCCCCCTCTGCCCACTCGTCCAACATGTCCTCCTCCTACTAGTCATCCTCATCCTTATCCGCGTGCATGGCCCGCAGAGTATCTTCCCAAACCTGGGGTTTGAGAAACTGGTTGCTTCCATTGACAAGCTCGGGCATCTCGACTGCATCCTCCCCATTAATGCCTGGTGACTCAATGACTAAGAGATTGAGGGGATATTGGCCATGATTTGCAAGGAACCAAGCCAGAATGTCATTATTGTTAGGGAGAAATATGAGCTCTCGAAGGGGGAGTGGTTTTCGTTGTCTGGACGTAGCATGAGTGGACTCCAACCCGTCGCCCTGATCAGATATCTTTGGCATCCGAGTTCCTCCTCCACACGCTGCCCTCTAACAACATTGAGCAGACTTTTAGTTCACGGTGTTGCTAGGCAACCCCATGCGATTCGCCCGGCCGAGTCGGTAGCACACGATGGATTGTCGTGGAACGGCTGTTGCGCATCTAGGGCACATGTTCAGCGAATGATATTGATTCTGACTGCCCGTGGCCAATAGGTTGTGGATGGAGACACTGCCAAAATCAGTCTGCGGGAGGGTGGGGGGATATAGATGGAAATGAACACTTACTCAGAGATTCAGCGACATCTCTACTATGGACGCGGGCTATATTTCGCCGCAGGTTAGACTTCTAGAGTTTCCTAGCCGAGTCTTTAACTAGAATCCTTATATGACTAGTCAGTTCTCGGATGTCATCTGCCAGGGGCTATTTTTTAAGCCGGGTGACGCGAGTTTTAACGGGGGAAAGGATGTGAGCCAAGACTGATATGCCATCTAATTGGGTGTCGGTCAAGTGGCCGGGGTCAAGGTTGCAGGCTGTCATATAGGCCTTGAGCTGCTCATAACAATTTGTGTAGGCACTTGATGTGATAAAGGGTTCGAAGAACCAACTCCACCATTTGGTGTACGCAATGTCACCAAACAGAAGCATAATTTCTGTGCGATTGTTAGTGTGACAGATTCTGATAGCTAGGTGGAGCTTTCTTTTGAGCTACCCAGTGCTTGGGCCTTCAACAGCCGGCTCGAAGTACGTGCGATCCGCCCGGTTTCTGTTTACAAAAAAATTGGTTCTGAGCGCAATATTCCCCCACTGCGAATCTGGTGCTTTTCGTGATTGCTTGCACTCACTCCTCAGCTGGGCGACGGGCGACTATACCCTGCACCGTCTTTTTTCATTTTCCGCACACAGCGTCAATCGGCTCTGGCTGCAGAGCAGGACGTCTAAGACAAATGGAAACATCAAAATGGGTCACGAATATATAGACATAGTTTACTTACTTTCCCTTCCGCAACTGCTCTTTGAGGGAGCCCGGATGTGCCATCCTGACATGTGAGATCTTTAGATCCAATAGATATCAAACAATCAAATGAAAAGAAAAATCAAGTCTATTGATATGTCAAATGAGAGACGAGGATCTTGGACGGAGGTGGCCGTAGGTAGGTCGGAATGTGGCGTTAAATGTGAGATGGTGGTAGAAGGACCAGGAGGACTATATGGAGAGTGAGAACCCAAAAGCGGAAGGAGGGGCAGGAGGTGTCCTTATATACCCCTCGTCGATACTAGGAGTACATTTTCTGCGGGCTAGCCCTAGGGGGGTATCCTGTACCAGCAAAGAGCGTGAAGTAGTATGTACAGTGACCATGTACACTGAAGTGGGATGCTGGGATTGTGGGCAAGATGAAGTAGTCATATAGTGGATCCACAAATTGAAATGTATCAAGACACAGAACAGGGATAATAAAATTATCGTGAACAGTACTGAGTCACAATTGGGATATCCACCGTGTGTGATAAAATAAGGTTTTAAGCCTCACAAGGATACAACGTGATAGTCTCTTGGGGTCTACCAAGACATCATTCACATTAAAGATTCCATCCATCAAACAGCCCACCTACCGCTGACATAATTGCAAAGGTGAGCGAACCCAGACGATTGTGAACTGATTAGATCACGACAGGCTATCAGAAATCTATTTGAACACTCTAAGAACCCTAATAGTAAACAATCTCACTAATACACTATAGTACCTCTAGGTAGACTCTGTGAACGATAGATACGCCATCAAATCCATCAAACTCTCTGAGGCAAAAGTCGAACAGAATCTCAGGGGATTACGCTCCTGACTCTCCTGGTCATCGAAGGAAGCACTCCGCTTCCCTACTGCATCGCTTTCCAAAAATCCCCTAGCCTTGGAAACCAAACCAAATCTGTTTTACTTACCCTCATTACAACTTTAATCGTCAAACAATCCCCTGCGCTTTCTTCTCATATCGCCTTGAGCAGTACGCCGCCCCAATTCCGCCAAGAGTTGAATATACAACAAGATCTTTGATTTGAGGGTGAGGGGTATGTGTTTTGTGGGGGATTCCCTTCTCGCTCCAACAGGGTATAGCAACATACCAATGCTCCCCGCGCGTCCATCCCTGGTGCCGGAGCCATCTGATCCGGCGCCAGATTATGCTGCAAGTAAAGCGTTAGAGGCATCTCTCTCTCGTGGTTCACCTACTTCCTTAGTCCGCGTGGGATCAGCTCTGGCCACTGGTTGTTGTGCGCCTCCATGCAATTTCGCTCCTGCTACCCCATCTTGAGACCAATTGGTGACGGCAAGTGGTACAAGATAGGGGTGCCCCCTGAATGGCAGTGTGGGTTCCCAACCGTTGTTGTTTGAATGATGACAATAGATCAAGAGATCAAGTTTGTCTTGCAGAACTGGATTAGACCGGAGCAAGTCCCTTACCGCTTAATTGTCATTGATGAAGATATAATTAATCCAAGAGAGCTACAAGTTGGGATAGTCATAGAGGAGTCGGCGTTGTTCGATGGTCAGGCCAGGTATATACCGAATTGTCCAATTTTGTATACATCTGGTAATTATCGCTGACAGTCAACGGATATAATAGGAATCCAACTCTGCAAAACATACGCCGTTGACAGGGGGCCAATTGAGCTGGCAATAATTCGGGTAGTCTGTGAGGCTATAGTCCATTTGGCTGATCCAAACAATACGCACTGCACATGGCCGTCCAAGTCGCACGCTCCATTCTATAACTCCTTAGTCAGTAAGTGAAAAACACAGACCAGCGGATTATTTTGAAAAGGACTAAACTAGTAGCGGCCCGCTATTTACCGGGATATTAGGTATGATTAGTGGCAGTACAAGGCTGTTATGTCGTCTGTTATGCGGGCTATTTGCGGGGCTGCCAGCTGATCGGCTGGCTGGGGTATCGAGTATGATTGATGCTTGCGCCAAGCCAACCGCTGGGGGAGCATTTCGTGGTGAAGTTATTCCTTTTCTTTGGGCCAGAATAACACCTCGGACGAATTGTCCTTGCCCTTGCGGTTGGTAAACCGGCGGTGGTGGTTGACCAGGTGCGCCAAGTCCTTGCGCTGGAACAACACCTGGGACGACTTGTGATTGTGCCGGAACAACACCTGGCATCACTTGTCCTTGCGCTTCCGGGTGGTTGAGCGGCCTTTGGTGTGACAGAGGTTCTCCTAGCCCTTGCCCCGGAATGACACCTTAAACGAATTGTCCTTGGGCTTGCGGTTGGTTAATCGGCGGTTGAGGTTAAACAGGTACACCTCGTCATTGCACCCGGACGACAGCGGGAAGGACTGGTCCTTGAGCAGGAATAACAACTGGAATGACTAGTCTTGGCGCTTCCGGTTGGTAAATCCATGGCTGAGGTTGAGCAGGTACTCCTTGTTCTTGCGCCAGGACGACAGAAGGAACGACTTGTCATTGTGCTTCCGGTTGGTTAATCGGTTGTGGAGTTTCAGCACGTACTTCTTTTACTTAGGCCAGAATGACAGCTGGAATGACTTGTCCTGACACTTGCGGTTGTTTAATCGGCTATTGAGGTTGAGCAGGTTTACCTAGTCCTTGCGCCGGAATGAGATGCGGAAGAAGTTGTCCATTCACTTCCGATTGGTTAATTGGCAGTTGAGGTTCAGAAGGTACTCCTAGCCCTTGCTCTGGAATGGCACCCAGAACGACTTGTCAATTGGCCTGCGGTTGGCTAATCGGCTGTTGAGGGTGAGCAGATACTCCTAGTCTTGGGGCAAGAATGACACCCAGAACGACTTGTCCATCCACTTGCGGTTAGTTAATTGCCGGGATAGTCTCCAGGGCAGCAGGAGATGGGTTCGGATCAGCCGTAGCAAGACTCCACTGAGCTAGGGCGCCCGTTGGCAGTAGCAGCTGGGGAATAATTATCTGCCCAGTGGGGACTCCAGGCTGGGCCAATTGAGGGCCAGGCTGGCCCTTAGCCACATGCTGAAAGTAGCTGTTCATCGTCGTTGTCAACGTACCCATACAGTCTTGAACAAGTTGAACGACAGCCTCATTGGCCTCCTGCATAGGGGCCAGAATATTTGCAGCTGATATTGTGGAGAGCTGATCGCATGCAGGGCGCATAGTCCTCATTCCTGAGCCCAGTTCCTCAAATTCTCCGATAGCCAAATTAGCGATCGGTGTCAAGTTCCTTGCTAAAAGCTGATCTTTCACAATTCGCCGCCATTCTCTATACACCACCACACCTGCATTATTATTTAGGATGCCCAGGGCTCATTTATAGTGAGCAATTGACGGCCCCCCTGAATTGGGATATTCTCCGCTAATCACCCTGATGTGAGAATTAGGCTGATGTTGGTATGTCTGCCCTGCTGGAGCCGGTTGTGCTCTTGGATTCTTCATGTAGAGGTACTGTACATGCATCAGATCGTGGGCCATATTAGTTCACTGTTGGTGTAGATAGATACGAGTATTGGAAATAGTAGAGCTGAATAGGGATGTTCGCAATGTGGGATGATTTTTGGTATGATGTCCCTTCTATCGTACTCGATTGACTTTATATATACAACTCCTAGACGTTCTAGAGAGTTTGAAACCACCATGCTGTGTGCTCAAGATTGGCTAAGAATAGGCAAATCTGACGGTCAAAACCATTATCCGATTCAAATTGAATAAATAATAATACGCAGATTTGTTCATCAAGGTCTCAGATCTTGAAAGAAAGTAAAGATGACGGCATGTGAAGTTTACGCCAAACCCCAAGCACAATTAGTTCCTTTTCGGAGCGTCTGAGCTCCTGGACTCTGCGTCCGATACACGCGTGTTGGGCTCAAGACTAAACCCAGCAGTACAGGTACCCTACAATCTACACAAATATCACAATATAGACTTAGCTGGCTCTGACCATGCCTAGCAAATGTCTACTCTACAAACGAAAATACATCCGGTTAGGCGCATAGGAGAAACACCTGTGAACTGGGGACGCAAATCTAGAGTGGGTACTCGCGTCCACCATACGATATACATCATCTTTCAATATTATAAACGACATCGAAAGAACCATATTGCACCACTGAGAGGCCAGCAAGTCCCAGGATTCCGACTATGAATCCAATCCCAATCCCATCGGCCAGGAAGACAACGCCTTTACTGCTCACTAATGTGATACTGAGATATCAGACAACTATATGCCTTGGTTACCCGGCAGACAGGGGCATTATCATCCTGCTGGAGAAGCAATTGGAGACGTCGACCGATTTGGGCAAGAAAACCGCAATATCTGACATGACCTGTGTGCACTGTTCAGTACTGCGCAAGGTGTCAACTAGTGTCCTCGTTCATTCAGGGTATAGAACCTAAATCACAAATCACAAACTACTGCTGTATTGGCCTTGGTGATTGTGCGTTAGACGAGTATGGCTTTATGCATACGCGGGAGCACCACCTCCGGTCTTTGGACCTGTACAGTCCGTATCTGCAATGGTTTCAAAAACAGGTTGCAGATAGCAAAAGGACTATGCCATCCTTCTATCGTAACCTCCTAGATTGTGTCCCATATCTCCTTCGCCAGATCACATACCAAGATGATTTAGTCAACCGAGCGGGGCGCAAATACCATCATAATGGTGAAAGGATCTATGCGGAAATGTACACCGCCGACTGGTGGTCGGACGTTGAAGTAGAGCACCCAGACCTTCTTTACAGTGATCTAAGCGGACTAGTTATTGAAGAGACTGCCACATGGTGTTACTCTAGTTCGCATTATTGGGACATCCGATCAGACCCAATTTAGCAACTTCTGTGGTGGCAATAAACCATGGCCGGTCTATATTACGCTCAGAAACCTTCCCTTGGCCCGGCGCCACAGCCCTGGATCAATAGCTGTTCTGCTTCTCGCACTATTGTTTATCCCACCCAAACTCTCAAAGTCCACCAAAGCAAATCAATTTCAGAGTCACGTGATGGCTGACACATTGCAAGACCTATTTGAATTAATTTTTGCGCCCCGGCAGCACGCAGCACTTGATGGCGCCCCGTTTGATTGCGCTGACGGGAAGGTTCAGAGATACTTCCCAATCTGTTCTTATGGGTTACCGACTATAGGGGAAACATGACACAGCACGCGTTAAAGTGGAACGCCTGTCCTGCCTGTCAGGTGCCTACCGGGATATTATGAACGAAGATCAAGAATTATCAAGCTCGAGAATACCCAAGATACTAGCGATATGGGCAAGAAAACCTTTTCCAACACTTTGAGTCAGAAGACGCCCTAGGTAACAATTTGAGCCAACAGGTATTTCATGGGCTTTACCGCGTCTCCGTTCTTGACTTGCACGTCCCAGCCATGCTCCATACTGTTTATGTCGGAGTGTTTAAGCACATGATGCCCTCGATCCAAAGGTTTCTCATGAAACACGGCCGATTGCAGGCTATTGACGACGTTGGGAAGACATTACCACTGTACACTAGATTTTTGGCACACAAAAAAGCCTACCGCGAAGTTGCGCATTACCAAGGAAAGGAGATGAGGAATCTGGGGCGTTGTATTTTCGGAGTGCTTCCATTAGCACTACGCCAGCCACAGAGTTCACAAGTGATACCTTTCAAAGGTGCTCTCGCATGCATCAGAGAGCTCGTTGACTTTAGTATGATGGCATAACACCGAAGCCACATGTCTGACAGCATAGCTTATATTTGTGATTATCTCGACCGATTTCACTTGATGAACGATATCGTTGTGGAGTTTGGAGTAACTAAGGGTACACTGGCCAAGGTTGACAAGCAACGGAGGGAGATACGACATCAGAGAAGGCAGATGAGTCAGCCTGTAGCCCACTCTAAATGGCCCAGGATCCTGGACGACGATTACAAAGAAGAAGATTCCCACTTATAGACTTGATTCCTAATTAATCCCATTTCAACTTTATCAAGATACATTTACTACGTCATTTTAGTGATCATATATCACCGTTTGGCAATATACGGATGCATTCCACAGAGTTTGGAGAGCTACCGCACGAGGAACAAATCAAGGACCATGGCGAAGATCCAATAAAAATAATGCCATCTACCCAATTGGGCAGAGCTACGATCGTCAGCACGGCATCCAAAGGAGGTTATTTAACCTGCAATCTCTTCGACGCCAGGGTGCTGATCTCTGTCCCGATATCGAGCAACATTTAGAGAGTACAACAGGTGCCGTAACCATGCCGGTGGTCGATCGGAGGATCCTCAAAGGACGTCGAGACAACGTCTCCAATATCTTGGATTTTAATGAGGTGTCAGAAGTCTCCCTCAAGATTCTATGTCGTGAATTAACCCGATATACCCGGCATGACCTACCTACAGAGCCCCGCCCTCTTAAAGATTATATAATACTTCAATCACTTCCAGTTGAACTACTAACGCAACTCCAAATCCTGGTTCTGGCGTTCCAACAGTGGGACATATACGACAGCCAAAGTGCGCGAGGCACGGGACCCATACACTTCAGTAACCAGATGAGTCACAATGATTGAGTTTTGGCCCAGCCTGGTACTGAAGACATATATGGTGCGCAGAGGGGCCGTCTGCCGGCAAAGTTCATGGCACTTATCAAAATCAGTGACCAAAACAGTTGGACTGCTGTGGGTTGGGTCGCAGCTATTTGGATAATGAGTATAGTTAACTCAGGATTCCCCTGGGACATACCTGGCCATGTCATAGTGCAGATGTGACAGGATGCACAAGGGTTTACGATAGTTGACTTAGGGGCAATCCTCGGGTTGGCACACCTGATCCCCGAGGGTGAATGGCGGTGGTGGGTTGGTAGCCGGATTGATTTGGGAAAATACGTCAGGGTGTGTGGAAGAAGTAATGTGAAGCCAGCGGCGTCATGAGAGGGAAGGGAATAGCACCGGAGCTAAGGTGCTGACAGGGCATCAGTACGACGTGGCATTGCCTCAGGAGAGGGAGAGCATTGCAGGGCAACCTAAGAAGCAGAGGGTGCATGCGTGCCTTGCACCAAAATTCAGGGTGCACGTGAGGCAGGAAACGCAATAGCTAGATCGCTTGCGTCAGGGCCCAACGCCGAATTATCTGACCCATGGTACTTTTTTGGCTGATGAGTCTCAATCATTGGTGGTCTATGGGGGTTGTAATGAACCAAGACTAATGATGTAGTGAACTTCATCTCAAACTCATCAAAGGTGGCTTGTTCTTTGTCTCCCCATTCCCATTTCACCGACTTTTCGGTAAGATAATAAAGGGGTTCAGAGGTTCTGCTGAATCCTTCTATGAAGCGTCGATTGTAGTTGCAGAAACTGAGCACGAATTGCACCTCCTTGACATCTGTTTGTGATGGTAATTCCCATATGACTCTGGTTTGACGGGGTATGTCTTGATACCGTCTTCGTTCATCATCAATCAAAGGTATTCCCCTTCCTGTTTCTGCAATTCCCAAATGGAAGGCTTAACCTTCATTTCAGATTCCTATATGTCTGCCAAGATATTGGTGACATCCTTTCGATGTTTTTCCAAGTTATCAGAGTATATTAGGACATCATCTAGATATACTATACAGCAGATAACAAGATATCTCCTGACTGTGTTGTTGATCCACCTTAGAAACCCCACTGGTGCATTGGTTAGCCCAAAGGGCATTACCAAGGATTCGTAGGTTCACAATTTGCTTGGGAATGGCATTCTCGATTGATCACCTTCCTTAATTCACATGTAGTATTAGGCATCTTGGATATCCAGTTTTGTGAAATATTTGGCAGTGTTGAGCCAGTCCAAAGCTTCGCTAATGAGTGGTAGTGGATACAGCTCTTTTTTGGTGACTTGGTTAAGTCCTCGGTAATCCACACATAGCGAAAGTTTTCCGTCCTTCATTTTTAATGAAGAGTATGGGTGACGCTAAGTCTGTCCATTCTTCCCATATCCATTCTCTTCCTAGGTTCTGGTTAATATACTGTCGTAATTTGTCAAGCTTGTCCGCGCATAACGGGTATATCTTCTTTGTTGGTACATTTCCTCCGTCCTTCCTGTTGATTCCCCGGTCGACTCCTAGTTGGTGTAGTGGTAGTCTAGTATTTTCCTCTTTTTCAAAGATGTCCATTAAATAAATGTATTCCTTAGGAACTATTTGCTCAAGCTCCTTCTGTTGGTTGACTTTCTTGTTTTGAACTGCTAATTCTGTAGTGATGTTGACTGCTTCTGGTCACATCTCGTGCTCAATCCAGCTTCTTTTGGTAATGCAGGTGGTCTCTCCACTGCGATAGAAATGGGCGTACACCTTGGCCGAGATTTTGCTTATCTTGATCCTTTGGTTTGGTGCACGAGCTTCTTTGCTAATAGCTTAACTGGTTTCCCTACTGGCGAATCTCTGGTTGCCTCTCTCGGTTTCGTCCAGTGAAGGTACTTCGTATTGCTTTCAAGTGTTTATTGTTTCGATGTTCTACTCTGCCATTCGATCTCTTTTCTTTACGGTGTACTCTCTAGTTCCATGGTTGACCATTAACACCTTCAAGTCACCCATATAGTCGGCATCTATCACTCCCGCATTGGTGCTGAGTCTGTGCTTGATAGCGAGACCCGTGCATGGTGTTCTACGTCCTTAGGTGTTTTGAAATAACCCGATCCCTATTCCAGTTCCAATCATTACCTGCCCCTGGGCTAGTATGCTAACATCTTCGTTTCCATACAGGTCACTTCGAGCTCCCTTAACCGAACCTATCGCACACATTCTTGCTTCGTTTATCACTGGTTTGACCCTGACACCCTTGGCAATGCTGGCCTAAACTTCAGAAAACTTGGTAATCAAGTTTTCTTCCAATGCTTGCGTTTCCCGTACAGCATAGGCAACAGGTAGACAGTTCAAATACCATGTTGTGCAGTGTTAACAGTTGAAAGTAATCTTCTTATCGTTGCAATCGATAGTCAGATTATGCGTTCGTAACCATGGCATACCCGAGATGACCACCTCGTTTTGCAACTTTGCTACTTGGAGTGTTGCTAATTCCCGAAGGCTATAGATGTCCAAAAGTACTTTCGCAACCTGGGTGACTGGCCCGATGATACTTGGCTTCCCTTGCACTAGTTCAATTTCTCTGGGTTTCTGAGCTCTTGTTGTCGGGATCTCCTGCTTTTTCATATCCGCTTGTTGATAACGGCTTCTGTTGTTCTGGAGTTGATCATTGCGTTCATGGTGACGCTTTCCTGGTTTCTGCGAAGTATTTCCTTGACGATAATATAATCGTTTTTGGTTTCGATTATTTCAGTATAGCTGAGTGGTGTGTTGTAGTTTACCAAAATGATTGGTTTCCGATCGGGTCTCTCCCTCAGACCATCTCTTACGGCTGACTTTCCTCATTTCCGGACGGTTCCTGTTCTCGTTTCAATTCCATGTATCTGATCTCTGGTTTGACTGCCCATGGTGGTCGCCGTTGGGGTTATCCGTATCTTTGCTCACTAGTATATACTCGTCCGTCTCGTGTATTATTGCCATCTTTTGCTCTGTGATTTGGTTTTCCGCATTGAGACATAGTTGTTTCCTGATTTTTCTTCTGAATTCGTTGATGGGCAACCTATGGTTGAGTTGTCCTCTGGTTGCGTCGAGTTCCCTGGGATCTCCCCTTTGGTCGTTCATGGCTGGCGTGAATGTGCGATCCTTGTTTCTTGGTATTTTGATGGTTGGGTTCGATGTGCTTCTCTGTTCTATGTTGTTGAAGAAGTTAATTTGGTTTTCCTTTCTGATAGCCCAGTTCGCAATATCTTCGATGTTTTCTGTTTTCATAATTGTCCTGTCCGAATGCATCCTATAGGGTACCCTTGATTCATTTGAGGAATATTTCTTGCATTGTTAGGTCTTCTTATTCAGCTTTGTCTGCTGTTAACCTGAATTCGTTGCCCTAGTTGGTTATGTTTCGTTTCCCTTGAATCAGGACCTCAATTTTTGTTCTTGCTGGATTCTTCCCATCGATGTCAGCAAAATGTCTTGGGAGCGTTTCCAGAAATCGGCTCTATATGTCCCAGTTCCCACTTTTTCATCCTTTCGCTGTAACAGGGGCACTCTATAGGAAGGTGGATTCTACGCTTGTGACTCTACCCAAGACTCCAAGTATAATAAAGATAAACGTAAAGTTTAAAGTGAAGGAAACAGACGGTAAAACTTAATATCGTTAAACTTGAAAGCTTTACTCAATTCACGTTCTTGTTGAGGATTTATGGTTTTCAGGGTAAGGTGTTCTTCGCTGATATGTAGTAGATATAGATATAAAGCCAAGTAACACCCCATTACTACCCTGACCTCTGACAAGCATCCTGCTCAGCTCAGGAGTATCCTAGACACGGTCTCTGGCAGAATAAACCTTCAGAGATGTCGGATATCTCTGACATAGTTAAGCCCGCAAATAGAAACTGGTTTCTGCAATGTATCTACATTGCAACTGCATGAGAGAAAGCCTCTTACAATCGTTAACATCCTAGTGCTGAATTGTATTGTCACAGCCTGGACTATATGTAAGTCAAACTCACTGGCCCATCTGCATTATCGTCTTTATGCAAGCTTCGTAGTTATTCGTCTCTACTATATGCTCATACTTATTTTTGATTAACTACTCAGCTTCCACGGTGTGGTGTAATATTGTGTTGGCTTCCACAGGTGCTACCCCGAGCCAATTCAATATTCTCTATCTCTACCAGGACTGGACGAATCCTTCTAGAGTCCAATTACTTCCCTCAGATATCTTACACTAAATGGGGTTGGAACTGATGCAGTGTGGAGTCAGTTCTGGAAGCAATTCTAATTGTCCCTGAAACTCCCCATAGACCTTCTAGAGGACTCCTACTCTACCCACGGGCTAGTACGGGGTTCCCTACACCCATCACGTGTCTAATTGCACCAACACCTCGCGTGTATATCCTGCGAACAGCTTCCGTGCTGTTGAACTGCGACGAGGTATCAGTTGTTGTGAGAGCTTCTTCAATCCTTTGATTTTCTATCGAGTTTCTCAACTACCTATATGTATTCTAGATGCGTACAGTCCTAAGATGAGGGCCAGATGGGGGTGTTGGACACTCAAGTGAGATACCAACTGGGAATAAGCCCTTGTTTAGCCATACCAAGCTCCGGTATACTTAAGGCCCCAGCAGGATTAGTAAGATCTAATCATGGACTCCTCTTGCGCTATTCTGTTCGAATCCCTGTATGGCTCCGCCTATTAAGGTAGAGTAATAAGATCTGAAGGTAGGGTAACTGTCACCTAAAGGTAGGGCAACACGATTTCCAAGTTAGGGTTACTTTACCCTGTCATGGGTAAAATCCTGTTTGAAGTCCGCACGATGCTACGTATGGTGTCCGCGGAGTCCTGTGTAACCTTCCTATTACTTACTTGAGTTCCGTAGAATAATCCCTCCAACAGATTACCCTATCTAGGAATGTCACTTTCGTTACCTAGGTTACCCCCTCTTGCCCTCAGGCAACCAGCTGCTGAAGTTCGCTTAGTAGACTTGCAGCTTCTAACTCTAGTCTACCCTGTTTACATCGTATACGGGACCTTCCCTACCGTGGTTACCCTTTGGTATACCTTTCGGGCCTGTACGGTGGTCACTTGTAGCTACCTTTCTCAACCGTCATTATATCCGCATATAGTGTAATCCATTTGGGTACTGCACCACTTATTAGCCACATTGCCTCTGTCACTGATTCTATTTCCGTTGTGGTGCCGCTTGAAACATAGTACAAGTTCCATTGTGCTATTAATATTCGTAGTGAGTCTGGTTCCCTTGTGAATACAGATGGTGGCTTGACTTTCAGTCTCGAGGTCCCTTCGCCTCTTCTGGCCAAGGATATAATTTGTCATAATTTATCACAAACCTGACTAAGCGAGAAGTATGGTTTCACATGACTCGTGGGTGTGAGTCAGAGGTTGTTGATTTATTTTACCTGACTCGGTCTTGCGATGTTATCATTATCAGGTAATTGGTTTATATGTTTCACATGACTACGATTGTGGTCATATGATTTATGAACTTTCGCACATGACTCACATTACTAGTCATGGGTTTCACTCATGTGACGCCAGTTGCGTACATGACTTGTTATTGGAATTATGATGAATGTTTATCTAGGTTGCGCAGATGACTTGTTAGAAGTCAGTTGATGGATTTCACCCATGACTCGCTACGAGTTATGAGGTCGTATGAGTCAATGGTATGAGTCACTAGGGTTAGAGTGGTGGGAGGAATGCCTATATAAAGGGGCCGTGACCGTTGTGTAGTTAGTCCCCACACTCTGCCCCCGTTGTGGGGCTGAGGTG
>QOVD01005043.1:0-14451 GCA_003521225.1 Tuber microsphaerosporum | reverse complement strand
TTATTTGTCGTGTTGTTGTCGGTACGGGTGTGCGATATGCCATGCTGGCAGGGATCATGAGTGAGACTTGATTCTCCGTTCCCGCTAGGTAATGTGTTCATATTGGATAGAGGTCGGCGATAAGTGGGACGATAAAGTAGCACACTACCGGTAGCGTGAGAGTGTATCGTGGAGGTTGATGAACTTCTTCCCCCCCCCGAGGCTAAGAACAGCGGGGAATGCTGTCATGTATTGGTGCAACCTGATTGTTTCAGAAAAGAACATCAGCCAATCATTTCCATGAATTTCTTATGCCCGCCCAATCATCTCTCTTGTATATGTTTAAACTGTGGCGAGTCGGCGTTCTTCATACCTCCTAGTGGCTCGGTCGGCCTAGTCTCAATTTAGTTTGCTTTAGCTCCAATCCGACTTTTGTCAGATTATCCTACCGATAAGCTGTCGGGACACTCCGGTCCGGTTTAAAATCTGTACTGTAACACTAGCCTACTTGCGTACAGTACCTGCGATAAGGAAAGGCCGTGTTGTTACAAGTACAAGTACCTATAGATTCTGGGTAAACTCGACCCGCCGCTATTTCCTGTATGGTAGTTACTATCCCCGGAGAAGCCAATTCGCCAAGGGGTTAGTCTCCAAGAGGAATAGCGATCGCCCCAAGATGTATGGTGGGGAGTCGAGTTTACCTAGAATTTACGGTATTGCTTCCAGCCCGAACCGCTCCCAAGCGCATATCCGAAGCCTTTGCGCGAACGATAAAGGGATAAGCTAAGTGCGGGCGATAGGCTAATCCCGCTGATCAGCATTAACGACTTCGAATAATCAAGGATTTTAATTATTTTTAATGGGAGTTTCCTTTCTCATTTTTTTTTTCTCAATCGCCTAATCTACTATGCTTTAGGGAGGGTAATGTATATGAGGGGATCTACCAACATTTGTAAAGGTAGAGTGAGTTGATAGATAGAGTATGATATCTAGACCCAAATTAAAGGTTGGGAACGAATAACGTTGATATTTGCGCTGCATGTAGCCTCCAGGATTTCAGGATGCCCCCCTACCCTTCACTGTTTCATGTCGGGATTTGTCAGAAAACTTCCTACCACTTGTACCCTTATTTCACAACTCCAGTGAGAACAAAACCACTCCCGTAATGGCAACACTTGCGCCGATGTTGACCACATGTGGGTTGTCCTCAGGGCAATAATCGCGTAATTCACTAAATCGAGTGACGGACCATGATCGCGGTTTGTGAACGCTACACATCTCGTGAGAGAAGTTAGAATTGCAAAATACCCTATTTTGTAATGGCTTTCTGCGACTTGTTCGTGCCATATTTAGCTTGCGAGTTGTGATGTGGGTCGGGTTCTTGGGCGGGATTTCGGAGCCGGCGCTCGATAAAACTCCCCCTTCCTCCTTTTCGCCGCTCAGGTCCGGCCCTCTATCGCGTGTGATTCATATCACACGAGATTAGCCTCGGACTCGGAATCTCCTGCCATTTATGAGATCTTCCACTGGGTAATCCTACAAGTGTTAAAATGAAATAAAGATATAAAATCAAGGCTAAGTTCGGCAGGCCACTTTTATAGCATTTTTTTTTTGCATATTCTGGCTTTTATATAGGGGCGTGTTCAACCTGTGATATATATGTACGTATCATGTATATAATAATAGACATCATTATTCTATTCATTTCAATAGGGCTAAACTCTATTTATGACCACCTCTATCTTCATATATCGTGCACCATCGGTAGGCAGAACTTATCAAGAAAAACATAGTAACATATTTCACCCAGTAATGGGTCACCCCCCAGTAATGGGTCACTATTTCAATATTGGAAAAACTAGGGAATTTCACTACCACCAGCCCACTCTTTCCTTTAAGAACTTCAGGCTTCCCACCTTTGTAGTAATACACTTGCTGATAGTGTATATGAAAAAATATTTGCAAAATTATGTGAACTATACTGTTGAAATACAAAAGTGATAATTCATGATTCAATTACTATTTGTCTAAGAATCAGAACTTAGAATTGACTTATAGTTGATCTTTTCATACAAGAAGTATTAGAAATAGGTTATAGAAAGACTCTTAGCATCAGAAATGGAAACTTCCTTCTACAAAATGTGAGCAATGAATTTGAAAAATTGGGTAGTTTGAGATACTTGATATAAACAGAAATATGTAACTTATTGATATGCATCTTCTTACCAAGTTTCTCTCAAGCTATCAAAATTAGAATACAGCAACTTTAATATCCTACCTTTCATATAAAGGTGTTACAATATAGTCTGAATACTTGTTGCTTCCTTTCTAGTATGTTCTTTACTACTACTCTTTACTGTACTTAGAATCTTAGTTATTCCATTTGGCATGCTTTGAAATACCCAATCTTCTGATTATTAGTTTTCCCCCAATCTACAAGTATGCTAAATACTCTTACAAATGCTAGTGTGCTATTAGTTCTCTTATATTTCAAAAATATTGTCCTTATTCTTTTTTTATTTTATATATTTACTTTTCTAAAAATCTTTTCTAAATTATGACTTGTTTTCTCATTTTAAACATGTATTATATATCTAGATTGGCTATCTAAATCATAGATAATATTGAAAAATAACTTTTAAGCATCCTATACTTGTCTATTTCGCTGGTGTGCAAATAATTAGTAGTTATCAAATCTTATTATAATTTAGGTAACTAAAGGAATAACTAGGTTTATATATAAACAAATAATCAGGATATGTTTATAGAATTGGGAGTAAATAAACTTGAACATCGAGATCAGAGTTGGGATATAAAAACATTTATTGTTACCAAGTGTACTTACAAGCATTTTCTCATTATATTAAGAGGTTGAGAGTAGGATAATAGTAAGCCTAATATTGGACAAGATTTAGAAATTCTAGGGAGCTTAATACTGATATGTCAAATCTTTAAAACTATGATAAATGGTATAAAATGACCTTTGTATATATTGAAGAATAAGCATTACAGAAATGACAATATAGATAGTAAGATGTATCTAAATACAATTTTTACTTTACTGTATCTGAGAGAGGATATCAAGATTACATTATATCAAGTTTGATAGCTTTAGAAAAACTTGATAATAAGATAAACACCAATAAGTCTCCTATTTCTGTTTATATCAATTATCTCAAACTACCCAATTTTTCAAATCTGTTGCTCACATTTTGTAGAAAGAAATTTCCATTTCTGATACCAAGAGTCTTTCTATAGCCTATGTCTAATAATTGCTATATGAAAAGATTAACAATAAGTCAATTCCAAGTTCTGATTATCAGACAAATAGTAATTGAATCATGAATTATCACTTTTGTGTTTCAACAGTGTAGTTTATATAATTTTGCAAATATTTTTTAAATATACTATCAGCAAGTGCAATACTACTAACTTGCAAAACAAGAGCTTCTTAAATGAAATGGTGAGTTGGCGGTTGTAAATTTTCTTAGTTTTTAGTGTTGAAATAGTGACCCATTACTGAGGGGTGACCCATTATTGGGTGAAATACATTAATATCTCTAGCATCTACATTATGGGAAGTTCTGTTAGTTCCTTGCCTTTTTCATTTTCCCCCACAGGCGGGGAATATGTTCTGCTATGTTCCGCCTATACCTACTCAAGGAAGTGATCTTCAGTAGTGCTTGACTACTGTTGTCTGGCTCGTTGAGAGTGACGTCGCCTTGTGCGACCGGGGGCCTCACCGCCTCCTCATGCCGGTCACTTGGGGCACAGTCGAGTGATGTTAGATCATCGCTGTCAGGCTGTTCAGGAGTGATATAGTCTTGTGTGACTAGTGGTCTGGCCACCTCTCGATGTCCATTACTAGAAGTAGAGAGAAGTGGTGTTGGACCATTGTCCTTGGGTTGGTCGGGATTTATAGCGCCCCGAGAGAGAGTTGCAGTCTTACCACCATCTGGTGCCCCCTTTTAGAAGCAACACCAAGTGGTGTTTCACCAATATTATTCGGTTTGTTGGGATTTCTTATAATTATCGAGACGAATACCGATTCTATGTTGGTAAGTATTGGAGAGAGAACGAAAGAAATAAGCAGGTAACTATTCGCTGACTTCTATTCCTACAGTTCGGCGCGGACAATGCCCTTAAGTACAGAAAGAAGAATACTTGCTCAACCTGTTTCCCATATCATCACGCCATTTTCAGTACTTCTCACACCACCCTCAAAAACCACTCAGTTCCCCGCACTTCCTTACCGCTCTTACCTCTCTTTTCTTCACCGCTCCTACATCAGCAAAATTATGCTTTGCGCCTGGTGTGCCAGTTGCCTCCGATGCACCGGGCGCTGCCAACGCAAATCAACATTCTGGATGGGCCATCCCGCACTCATTTCATCCGGATAAAGACTCTTTCCTTCTGCCCGAGCCAGACGCAAACCTCCCTCATCGGGACGCGCAAGATGCCCTCAGACGCCAGTTGCCTTGCGCCCTACATTTTCCTTTTACCCTTTACAACTCCCCGATCCCACTCACCCCAAACCTTTCTCCATCCGGCACCCCCTCCTTTTTTTTCTCTTGTCCTGCGGATTTGTCCGCAGTCCGCTCCCCTTCCTGACGCCCCAGACGCCTGCTCCCTGGCACCCTACACCTTCCTAATTCCTTTGGATTCCTGCTCACCCCGGCCATTCTCCATCCGGCTCCCCTCCTATTTTTTCTCTTCTTGTTGCGGATTTGTCCGCAGTCCACTCCCCTTCCCTACGCCCCAGACACCCGCTGCCTGGCACTACATCTTCCCAATCGATTTGGATTCCTGCTCACCTACGGCCTTTCTCCATCCGGCTCCCCTCCCGTTTTTTCTCTTTTTGTTGCGGATTCATCCGCCGTGCGCTCCCCTTCCCTACGCCATCCAGCTTCCTCCATCTTCCCTTTACCCAATCCTGTGACAGCTACCTCTGATCTGCCCGACACATTCCGATCCTTGAGCCTGATCCGCCCGACGCCTTTAGTATATTTTACATTCCGCCTAGCGCCTTTGGTACTTTTCACCTTCCGCCCGACGTGTTCATCGGCGCCGCCAGATTTTCCGCTCTCCGTGAAGTGCCTTCCACCTACCACTTGATAATAGAGCTCTTTGTCCGCAGTCTCCCCATTGTATTACTGGCTACTAATACCTCTCTCCGCCCCCGGAAGTGTATATCATGTCTTCCTAGGGTATCTCGAACTTTGTTTTTCAGTCATTCTCCTCTGGGTCGGCCTGATTCCTTCATATTCTTTCTTGGGTCACTACGCCCTCACCCTCTACTAGTAATCCCAGACACATTCACATTTTGAATCCAGCATTTCATTATTTCTATTATCACTATCTATAAAACATAGCCTACTGGGCGGGCCAGACCTGGGCCTACTAGTCCGCCTGACCGCATATGCCCTGACTGGCCGATGGATTATGTATGAATTGGGAGTCTGCCTCTTCCGGATCCATCCCAAATTCAAGCCTTAATGCCTCTGGATTGTCTGAATATCCCGCTGTCCTCTCTACAGGATTGTTGCGCTCCTTAGCAATTCTTTCCTCCAAAGTCTGCTTGATACGCCCGATAATTCTAGTTTGGAATTCCCTACTCTTCTCCCAAGTGTCCAACTGATATTTAAAAAGCTCTGTTACATTTCCATCCTGTTTAGCCTACCACTAGATTTCCTCAGTGGACTCCGGATGCCGGCGGCTTACCTCACGAATTAGCACGTGTGAAGTTAACCTCATCGGTAAATACCCCAGTCTGCCAGCAGCGCAGCGCATTGCATAATATGACCGTAGTCAGACACAGGAACGGGCCATTTATCTTCTCCAGAAACTCCGAATCTATTCTGCCTCTCCTTTTCATACCGCTATAAAATGGTGCCAATATCAGATCCGGGATCTGTCGTGCGAGGAACCGAAGTTGAAAATCCTGTTTCCTTCTTCAGATTCACTGTAGACTGAAATCATCTAGAAAAACGAAGCAGAAAAAGTTACCTCATGACCATTAGGGCTACAATTAAAGCAATCCTCCTTCAGAAAATATTGCACCCTTCATGCACAGGCTACCTGGTCCTTGGTGTCAAGTTTGTAGAGCGCTGACACCACCTTCTTTGCGCAATCCAGATACTGAGATCTGCTGGAACTGAGCTTATCCCGTATCTGTCCCACCACTGTCCGCCGGATTTAGTATTCAGTCCTGCTTACTACATAAGGGTACAGTATTTCTAGGGGACTTACCTGATTACTCGAGTGTGTGGTAGCATCCGGAAAGTCGAGCAAATGCAATTTACGCCGGGCATCGCTCCAGTATCGATAAACCTGGTCTGTCAATCTGATTGGATCCGGGAATGGATCAACACAAAGTACCCAATCCCACATTAGCTCCTTTGTCTTGCTCTGAATTGTGAGCTCAATCCTAACAGCAATATTTCATCGGCTTCTGGTCAACTGGGAACTCGGGGGCTGTTCATCTCGTACTGCCGCTCGGAAGGGGCCTACCGGTGTTGGGATAATATTTGATCCGGCGGGCGAGAAATCTCCAGACGAGCTACTATCCAGAACCGTAAAATGAGTCCTGCTGACTCGTAGAGCAGGTGTTATCCGTCCAGGCAATCCAATCCGTATGTCCGTAGGCGTGGCTGAGAGAGCCAGCGTTGAGGGTTGTGATTCAACAAACTCATACTCTGTCGTTATGGGTCTCCGTGTCCCATAATCCCCCAGGTCATCATCCTCGTCTGATACAATTAAGTCCTCCATGCTCTCCTAACTCCAACCATTGTCGTCATATTCTCCATCCTGTGAATCCATACTGTCCTCCGCCGGGCCCTGCCATTCGGGCAGGTGATGACTAGCCTGTCCTACCTGAACCTGGGTTGAAATTGGCTGCGGGCCCGATGAGGATGTTCTACGCCGGGAAAGCATACTGCTAGTCTGTAAGAGCGAGGAGGGCCGATGAGCTAGAGGCTCTTGGGATTTCGTTTTCTGGATACGTCCTTCGCGGACCCCTCTCTGCCTCTGGGCTTGCCACTGGGCTTCAGGTGATATGTCGGCGGTAGGTCGTAGCTGTGGCATTGAGATATTAGTTGTAAGGATAGGTCGAATTCAATATATGGTTATTGTAAGCAAATGTAGATTGTGTCAGGAAATGCAAACCAGCGGGCAATCAAGGTGGTTTGTGGGAGTTACTTATTGTAGCTGACAGCAAAGGCTGGGTCGCGTTCTTAAGGTACCGGCATGTTCATAACCTGTCACTCGGTTTAAGACGTCTTATATACAGGTATTTTGAATACGAACCGCATTCCTCACCACTGCTGCTAAAGAGAAGCGGCAGAGCAGTCTTGGAGGTACCGCTCATAGGGCTAATTAAACCTTTCTATTATCATACTGGGACTATATCTAATTCAAGTAAATTTACCAAACGAACTATACCGGATGGGGCAGGGATACGGGTCCGGACCGGGAACACTAATCTAGGAGGGTATAGGGTGAAGGTAAGGGCACATTATGTTAGAAGCGCGGACATAGAGCGCAGACAAAAAGGGTAATTCCAGACGAAGACGGCAAAGGAGCAAGGAAAGGGATGAAGCACGACAAGGAATACAGCATGACAAGTGAGCGAAAGGCCACCAGGACCTTTGGCACCAGGGCAGACAAAAAATGGCCAGCAGGAGCAGGCAGAATGATAAAAGCAAGGAATGAGCACAAAAAAACAATATAGAACAATGAAAAAACGGAATCAAGATGCCATACCGTATAAAAACCCCCTCAACATGACAGCCCGCCAAAAGGAAAAGGAAAAGGAAAAAGGAAAAGAAAAAAGAAAAAAGAAAAACAGCTAGTGTGTGCTCCGACACTTTGGGTCGGGCCCGGGCCGCCCGGATCAGGTCTGCTTTGGCAATTCGGGTCTGCCACTACGCTCATAAGAGTTAGACATATTGTGTCAGTGTGGACCGGGATTGCCGGCTAGATAAGATAGGTTGCCAAGGTGAACAGCTTCCCCACGAGCAGTTTTGGTTCGAACGTAGAAGAACTTGACTTGGATAACCGCACTTGAAACCTACCAGCCAATACTTGATTCCGCCGGAGCCACAGGCAAGGCAGCCTGACCTCCTGAAGCAACCATCAGGAGGTGCTCAGCGGAACGTCTTAAATCACTCCCCATGTTCTTGGCTGTATCTTGGGGGTGGCTAGCAGACAGCGTGGGGCCAGCAGTCTCCGCTCCTGAAGCATCCGTCGGGAGCCGCTGTGCGGACCGTCCTAACTCTATCACAGTGTCTTCAGCGGAAACTTGGGAAGTACCCGCAGACGGCGGGAGGCTAACTGGCGAACTAGCATTATGAAGTGGTTCTTGCACTAATGCTACAGCCGGATTACCGGCACCGGATTTTGTGTTCCGCCCTTTCGGTGGTGTTTTATTTCTGCGAACTATCTTTCTTGGCGGTTCGCGAGTGTCAGCTGGGGGCTCGGAGTCCTCATCGTCGGTCATAGTCGCCCGATTGCGCTTGCTCCAGGAATCGACCGGTGCCCTAACAGGTGCTTTTTTTCTATCAGCCTGGTACATCAAAAGCCCTGGTATTTGTCTGCCGGACCTCAGGACACAACATTCAGGTAGTGGGACAGAATGAGGAATACCTTGAGCAACACGTGATATCACCTCTGAGTCAGGCTCTTGATCTAGAGCCGGATTATGGACGAATATTTCAGCAAAATCTGGTAAAGAGTCCTCAGCTCCGTCTAACCCACCTCGGTTTCGCCTGCTATATACTGCCTTCGCCCGAGTAGGGGTTGGTGTCGCTACACGGCGCGGCCCCTGCTTTGCAGCAGTAGTTGATTTCGCCAGATAGAGCGGCCCCTGCTTTGCTGTAGGCTTTGCTATCGTCACACGGTACGCCCCCTGCCTTGCCACCGTGGCAGAGGATTCTGGCTGGCCATCATTGTCATCAGCACTGTCAGACTCCAGCGAAGCCAACTGCTCAGATCTCGGCTCGTCCGCCCTGGCGCCAATGGCAGGGCTATCCCTAATATTCCGGTGCGTATAACCATTGGCCAAAGGGGGCGGGGTACCGGGCTCTTGATCATTGGTGCGATGCCTTCCGAAAAGCATATCCATTGGTTCACATGGCGGACATTGTCCCCATCACATGCGGATCTGCCTATCATCATGTAGGACCAGCATTTCAGATATTGGCAGGGGGTCCTCTGGGGAGTCAAGTAGCAAAAGGCTGCCATATCTGGTGGGGCCAACCAGGTGACGATAGCCGATACCGGGGGCCAAACAGCTATCGAGGGCCGTATGCAAGCTCTTGAGAGTGGGTTCGGTCATCTCCACCCAGACCATGACTGGATGTGTCTTCCATGGGACATGCTCCAGAGCGCGGGGGAGTGGGTTGTCTCTGCGATAAGTAGATGGCCGGTCTATCCAGACGCGGATGCTACGTGGGCTGGCAAAACCTACGATGTCATAAATGTAAATTGACATGCAGATTAATAGGGACAACAAAGGACGGAACTTACGATCCTTTGCGGCCACAGCAGGAGAAGTGGGGACAGCCGGAAGAACAGCGACACTCAAGCGACTCAAAGTTTTTGAATGCTTTCTCGCTATATCCTTAAGCAGCAAATCAAGACATTCAGTAAAACGCAGGCCGGCCTTTGAGTTTTGCTGCCAGGAGGCAGCTCTACCATTGCTGACCAGGGGTTCGACGGTTAGGGCATATGCTTGGATTGCCGCACACTGGTCAGGGGTGGCTAGTGTCCAGCCCAGGATGCGATTCTGCTCCATCCTTCTCTTGATGGCGTCCCGCCAAGTTTTGTCCTCTGGACTTCTAGTACTGGGGTCTGGGAAGCAGCAGATGTGTTTGCACCAGGCAATGTCCCCGTCGCCTTCATGGCCCTTCGTTCTAGGGCGAGTAAGTCCGCTCTTTGATGAGGGCATGATAGGAGAGAGGGTTAATCGCGGCCTTTGGCAGGTGGATTATTTCTGCAGTGGCGGGTTTTAGAACAAAATTCTGCGTGACAAAGATCAAAGGATAATGATAGACTCTAGATGCTACACAACTATGAGAAAGTGAGGGAGCGCATGGATATGTCGGGGGTCAGATGAGTCTTTCACGAACTAAATCCAGGGGCTAGGATTATTCAGGTTAGCCATTTTGTCAAAATAGATAGAGAATGAATAGAGTATATACTACACGGATGAATAAAGTTCTCGGGACACTCAAGTGAGAACTGGTGATAGAGGCCGGCCGGCGGAAAGTGGATGGGAAATGCTGATGAGAAGAGTTCAGGTCAGTTTGTGTTTGATGAGAAGTGATAGAGAGAGAGAAGAAAGGAAGAAGGAAAGGCATGGTTTATATAGGCCGCGGACGGCTTTCATCTGGTAAACACTTGTACGCTGTACAAACAAGGAAGGGTTTAGTACGAACATGAGGTTGCTTCTTGAAGTTTATATAAGCTTGAAATAGACTTTTGAGCTGCAGAAGACCCGCAGGGGTCCCCCAAGAGGCCCGAAGACCTAACTTGAAAAGCTTAAACCACAACTACTTGATCCTCCCGACAACCACCGGGACTCTGCTGTGTTTTTTTTTCAAGTTTAAAAGCCATCGGACATCCGCTTTCAAGATGATATTAATCCGCTCCCGCAGCCGATTCACTACCGGATACTAGCACATTGAAACAGAAACATAAGAGAAATGGCAAACACGAGGAGGATGGCCACGAAGTTCCCCTATTGTTGCTGGCGTTATCAGCACGCTGCTGCCTATGAAAATCACGTTCGGACAATACATCATGATATTATGCTTTTCCACCGTGAGATGGCGGACTCTGGGCCAGGAACTTCATCCGCGCGGACATCTTTTATACAGGATGAAGGAGTCAACCAACGCGTCACTAGTGAGATAGATCAATTTGCAGAGGGCGGGGGAAATTCTGACTAAGAGTCTGACCCAGCAATTTTGGGCTATGATTCATGAAGCGAACAGGAGACAGGCAGTGATATAGAGCATGATTCAGACTTGGCGGACGTTTCCCGACAGCCGGATAAGTCGATCCCATGTAGTCAGCAAAGGATCACGGGTGTTGGAAGACCAATTGGCCTTGTTGCTGGATGTGAGGAGCTTAACCAGGCCACGCTCGATGATCCATGGGCCCAATTTTGTTCCAAGCGCGACTTCAATTTGGCTAGCTGGTTTGTATGGAGCAAGGTACCGAAGACGCGGATTAACGATTACTTTGGCCAAGACTTGGGTTGTATGGAACGCGGATTATTTCAGTCCGCCGACACATTGGAAAAGCAACTGGAAACTCTGGACCCATTCAGAGAATATTTGTCATAGACCGAGGCAACGCTAGAGAGCGGGAAACATTTAACCACGTTCTACTACCGAAATATGGTATCCTATGTCCGCTACCTCATCCGGCAGGTCGCTTACAGAGGAGATATGGTTTATGCCCCGATACGTGAATATGATTCAAGTGGTGATCGATTATACTCTGAGATACACTCAGCAGATTGGTGGTGGGAAAGTCAGGTATGATAAGTCCGCGATCACTTACCTGTATAGTACTAAGATCTATTAATAGGAAGCACTCCCCGCAGGCTCGACGGTAGTCCCTGTTATCGGATTGTCTGACCAGACTCACCTCACAAACCTCTCGGGAGATAAGAAAGCGTGGCCGGTATATGTAGCGATTGGCAATATCCTTTCCCGGACGCGAAACAGCCCAACAAAGATGCCAATCCTACTACTTGCTTTGCTGCCTGTGCCACCAAAACTCAGTCATGAATCAGTCCGCGCCGACGAAATCCAGCGGCAGATGAATGCTGATGGTCTGCAGGCTAACTTCGATCTCATTCTGGCCCCATTGCAGGAGATTGCTGAAGACGGCGCCGTGATGGACTGCGCAGATGGAAAAATGCGCCTACGTTTTCCAATCTTATCATCCTGGATTGCCGACCATGTTGAGCATACCACATTGCACGGAATAACCAGTAATTGCTGCCAACAGTGTGAAGTTCCGGTCACAGAACTTGGTAAGGATCCACAAAACACATACAAGCCACCGGACTATGCCCATTATGTGCGAAAGACAAAGGAGCACAAACCAACTCAAGCCACCCATATCGCGGACTATTTTCATCAAATTGGGGTGAAAATGGACCGTAATGTATTCTCCGGACTCTACCGAGTAAACCCCGCTATCCTTCAGAAACCCGACCTTTTACACAACATCTATCTCGGACTTTTTAAGCATATGATGAAATGGATAGAAGGATTCCTGAAAAAGCATAAATGGCAGCAGGCATTCGATAATATCTGGAAAGAATTGCCGCCTTATCCCGGTTTCAGTGCACCAAAAACGGCTTATTGAGAAGTTACGCAGTGGCAAGGCAAGGAAATGCGAAACCTTGGCCGCTGTATTTCAGCCATATTGGCGTCCGCATTGCGAAATCCGTATAGGTCTCAACAACTGCCTTTCAAGCGGGCATTACAGTGCGTCTACTCACTGATTGATTTCACCCTGATGACTCAGTATCACAGTCATACGCTAGAGACGCTCCGTTACATGGAACTGATTGCCAATGAGCACAGAACTAGGGTCGGCACTGGATCCGCCACCAAACGGGGTTGGCCACTGGGCGAAGCCCAGATTGAATGGGCCAATCAATTGGCAGAATTGATACTGCGGGAAAACCACTTCAATTTTATTAAGATGCATTACCTAAATCACTTTGTACAGCATGTGCCACGTTTTGGGTCTGTTCCAATGTCTTCCACAGATATCGGCGAGCTGACACATAAAGAGCAGATCAAGGAAGAGTACCGCAGGTCAAATAAAAATGAAGCGGCACGACAGATCTTGGCACAATACAGCCGGCAACACGCTATTGGAATGAGATTATTGACAATGAACGTATTACAGACGGCGGGCGATGCGGTTAGAACTGGCAACGCCAACATTTCTATTCTAGGGATAGGTATAGAGACCTGCCTGCCCCACCGGATTTCACGGCGAGTCCTGAAAGGGCGGACCCTGAATGTTGGCACAGTTTTCAAGCTTTGCCGTGAATTAGAGATTCCCTATGACGACTTGGCTGCGGAATTGGTTAACTACATCCGCCAGGCCGTGACTGATGAACGGCAGCTCCCAGTTGACCCCTGCGAACTGAAATTCTGTCCGGCCGAGCTATTCACGCAGCTCAAAATTCCTGTTCCAGACTTTCAAGAAACTAATATCTTCCAGGTTCATCGTGCGCGCTGTACAGGAAAGAAGTCATTCCAAAACTCTGGTGCCAGAAATGATTGGATATGGATACAGGCTGGCAGGCCGGATATGTATGGTGAACTTCGCGGATGGGCCGTGGCACGCTTGATAGGGCTTTTTAAGACAAGAAATATGGGGGCGGGGGTTGCAAGTCGGCTAGCATTTGTTCAAGTAGTTGATCCGGTCAACGGTGGCAGAATTTATAGGTCAAGTGGGCATATACGAGTCTGCAAGCGGCACAACGGTCTGGATATGGGTTAATCGATATTGGAGTCGTGGTTGGGCAGGCAAATGTGATTCCTTATGGGGATGGGCAATAGCTAGTAAATCACCGGATTGATCTGCGGACATTTAATGACATTTATTGAAACTTCCTATGTACATATTTAGTCAGAAGATAGAAATAGAAACCTAAAATATTAAATACAAAGAACTATAGATTCAACGGACAAGCCCGCCTGGATCCGGATAGAGAGAACACTGTCTGGGAGAAGCAGTGGAGGATGGGTTGATAAACTAAAAATGGTGGGGATCAGCCCACGGACACAGTCAGACGGAAAAATAAAGGTCCCCGGCATGAAGAATACGAACACAGTGGGGGATCCTGGAGTCGGAATTCAGAGTCCAGGAGCCCCCATATGTTCGGCTTCTTCATGCCGGGAACTTGGATGAACGTGAAGTATCGGGAGGCCAGCGGGTGAATCTAGTCGGCGCGCAATGGCTGGAACAGGGACAAAGAATGGTGGGTGGGCATGAAGGGGCCACTGGGCGTGATAGAAAGAAGACGGCAGGTGGGAGAGGTATGTAGGCAGGGGGGGGTCTGGAGCACAGCGTATTGAGTGTTTGGAGAAAGGAAATTGGCGTTGCAAGGTAGTAGGCGCGATTGGGTAACAAAACGAGAATCCGGACGCACCAGGCGTCCGGGGCGAGTCCGATTTGCCAGATGTCAATTGCCTTTTGTCGGAGAAAGGCGGCGGAGGATGGCTTAGAATAGGAAAAACGGTGGGGATCAGCCGGAGATCAGCGGACGCAGTCGGACAGAAAAATAATGGTCTCCGGCATGAAGAATATGAACCCAGTGGGGGATCCTGGAGTAGGAATTCAGAGACCAGGAGCCCCCCTGTGTTCGGCTTCTTCATGCCGGGAACTTGGATGAACGTGAAGTGTCGGGAGGCCAGCAGGTGAATCTAGTCA
>QOVD01005042.1:0-15701 GCA_003521225.1 Tuber microsphaerosporum | reverse complement strand
GGGGTGGGCATGCAGGGCAAGGGCCGCCAGGCGTGATGGGAAGAATAGGGCAGGGGGGAGAGGTATGTATGTGGGGGGGGTCTGGAGCACAGCCTATGGAGTGTTTGGACAAAGGAAATTGGCGTTGCAAGGCGGTAGGCGCGATAGGGTAAGAAAACAAGAATCCGGACGTACAAGGCATCTGGGGCGAGCCGGGCGGACGTCATTCGTCCTGGCGCAGATATAGTTTACCGGACGTAAATTGTCTTTTTGCTGATGTATTACCCCTCTTTTCTTGACCGCCAGAATTACCCCGCTTCTCGCACATATCTCCGAGTACCAGACTCCAAGGTAAATGGTCTGATATCCCATCCGGATATTATACAAGTGGGGTGAGGTCCAGTGATATAGTCGGAGTGAGTACCGGTGAATCACAATACCATCCCTCACCGGTGCTCTCTTCTGTTGGGTCTTCCCTCAAATGGCCATTACAATGGTTTCCAATAGCTGTTCCTCTCATCTGTTGTAGAGTAAATGCTGAATGATCGAGGAGTCCAAGGCCCAGGTTATGTTTAGTGAACGATGGTTGCTGTAGTGCCTTAGTGAAGATGTCCGCAGTCATCTCTTCAGTACTACAGTAGATGAGTCTAATTCTTTCATTTTCCACATGTTCACAAACAAAGTGGTACTGAATGTCGATATGTTTGGTGCATGCGTGAAACTGGGGATTTTTTGCTAGGGCTATGGCTCCTTGGTTGTCTATATTAATATTCAGTATCTCTGCTTGATGCTTCCGTGCTCCGAGATCCCCTAATAGTGCCTGTAACCAAATAGACTCCTTGACTACCTGGATGAGTGCCATGCATTCTGCCTCTGTTGATGATAGCGCTACAGTGCTTTATTTCTTACTATTCCAGGAGATTGCCGCTCCATTTAGGACAAAGGCTTAGCCACCAATTGACCTGCGGTCCTCTCCTGATCCCCAATCTGCATCCGTAAAGCCTGATCCTTTTCCTGCTATCCCATAGCACAAGCCCCGATTTGGTGTACCGGCAAGATAGCGAAATATTCTTTTCACAGCAGTCCAGTGAGTGGGGTTTGGGTTCGTGCTGTATTGGCTAACCTTCGCTACTGCGTAGGCAATATCTGGACGAGTACCAAGCATTGCATACATAAGTGATCCCACAGCCCATTGATATTGACTTCTAGCTTGGGCTGTAGCTTCATACTCAGGTGGGCTCTTCTCTAGGCGGACATGGGGATCGGTGGGGGTAGGTGCAGGGTTGCAGTATTCTAGACTATGCAGGTGTAAGATCTTCCCGATGTATTTATTCTGTGATAGGTGTAGGGTTCTTTCGCTTCGGCTTCTGGCTATCTCAAGTTCGAGGAAAGTTCTTAGTGGGCCCAAGTCCGTCATCTGGAATTCTTCATGTAGCTTCCCACAAATCCATTTGACTTGCTCCCTGGTTGGTGCCGCGACTACCAAGTCATTTACATAAAGTAGAAGTACAATTTGTTTTCTATAGTTTATGAATAAACTATGATCGTGGTTGCTTCAAGTGAAATCATGCTCTTGGAAGAAGGAGTGAATCCTCCCGTACCATGCTCTTGGAGATTGTTTCAAACCGTAGATAGCCTTGATTAACCGACAAGCCATTGGGCGTTGGTATCCGAGTGCTAGTTTATTCATAGGGACAGCCACCCATTCGGGTATCTCCATATAGATGCTTTCTTCCAAGTTTCCATTTAAAAATGCTGTTTTTACATCCATCCCCTCTATCTCCCAATCATTCTCACAGCTTAGCGTAAGTAAAACCCTTATTGTCCTAAATTTAGCCACAGGAGCGAAGGTTTCTTGGTAATCAACTCCTGGTTGTTGCCTATACCCCTTGGCGACTAGGCGAGCCTTATATCTTCCGTCATCTTTCTTCCGAAACAACCAGCGACAACCAATCGCTCTTCGGTCTTCTGGTAAGGGTTCGATTACCCATGTCTGGTTTTCGGCGAGGGAGCAAAGTTCTGACTGCCAAGGTGAGCGCCATTTCTCTTTTTGGTTACCACTAAGCGCTTCAGTAAGGGTTTATGGCTCATCCTCCACTTCTCCAGCCAGAAATGCGTAGTGGATATGCGGGTTCGTCTCCTCTCCATGTTTTACGATTCTTTGTGACCTTCGTGGCTGTGAACTAGTTCGTGCCTGAGTCTCTTGTCTTCTGGTCTTCCGTGGTTTGCGAGTACTTTCTATTCTTGTCTGTGGAAGGAGAGTCGAGCGTACGGTAATTGTGTCCTGTATATCTGAACTTGGAGCAGGAGGGTTAACTGGTGAAGTAATGGTATCTAGTGGGTGAAAGAGATTTTCCTTCCCGTCGGCTTCTTCCGGTACCAGCATCGTCGTATTATTTTGCCAATCAATTACGGTATGACCCTCTTCCTTATTAACTAGGTCTAGTGCTGATTCGTCAATTATGACATCGTAGGAGGAAAGAAACTTGTTTTCTTTTGGTTCATATAGCCTGTATACCCTTGAACCGGCATTCTCTTCGTAACCGACAAGAATGCATTTAACCGATTTGGCATCTAGCTTGTGCCGTTTCTCCTTCGGAATATGCATCCAGGTAGTGGAGCCGAAAACACGCAGATGCCCTATACTTGGTGGCTTGCCCGTCCAATGTTGTAGTGGGGACATATCTTGGTGACTGTGGGACGGTAGATGATTGTGAATATGTGCAACAGTAAGTACAGCCTGGCCCCAGAACTCTGTTCCGAGTTTCTAATCTTCTAAAATACAGTGTGCATTTTCTACGATCATTCTGTTTGCCTGTTCTGCACGGCCATTCTGTGCGGGCGAATATGGTGGGCTTATCCTATGTTGTATACCGGCTTCCTCTTGGTATGTCTTGAATCCCGCGTTGAGATATTCTGCACCACCATCGCTTCGGAAGGCTTTGATTTCGTGTCCGCTACTTTCTCAGCTCGTGCCCGATATGCTTTGAATGCTGTAAGTGCTTCATCCTTTGTCTTCAAAAGTGACAAGCTAATTCTCCCACTTGCTTCATCAATAAACGTTATAAAATACCTTTCACCACTCAGTCCGGTTGTCTGCATTGGACCACACAAGTCGGAATGCACAACCTCTAATATTGTTTCTGACTTTTCTCGTAACTTGGTACCCGCTTCCTTATGCTGCCGCCCCAGAGCACAAGTTCCACAAATTGTTGATCCAGGTGTGTCGCTAACCTGCATATCTCGTACTTTGGACGAGATATATTTTACTGATGCATCATCTAGTGTACGATGGCACAGCCTCTGGTGCCATACTTCAGTGGTAGCTGTTGGTGATTGGTTTGTAGTAAGGCCAAGGTTCGCCTCTATTTCCCTCTCCTCATGCGGTAAGACTGATGCTTCTAGTAACTGATATCACCTTCCTAGTTGAACTCCTAAATTGGTTCGGTTCCCAGCTTTCCTAATCGAGCATGTTGTCAGACTGAATTCAACAGTGTACCTAGCATCCACTATCCGCGAGACTGATATTAGGTTCCCCTTGATGCCCGGAACATGCAAGACATCCGTAAGTAACATGTTTCCAGCCTCTGTTAATATTTCTATTTCTCCTTGTCTGAGAGCTTGGATCTTAGTTCCATCCGCGATAGTAATTGTTTGTTGTGTGCTAATTTCCGAATAGTTTGTAAATGATTTTCGATCGCCACACAAGTGTTGACGGGCTCCAGAGTCAATGATCCACCCCAGCTGTGGTCAGCCTACCAGGTTATCTGCTAAAAATGTAAACTTCCTGGATCCGGTATTGCTTCTGGTTCCTACTTCATCTGACTTCCGCTTATAGAAGTCCTTTCTCCAGTGTCCGTCCCTGCCACAATAATGACACTTAGTTCCGTGTACCGTATTCTCTGCACTCGACTGGGTCTTTCCTCGATAAAGCGTTCCCCTACCAGTGCCTCCAGAGTGGCCTCTTGTGGTCCCACGAAGTCCGCCTCTACCTCTACCGTATAACGGGAACCTCGTTCGGGGGGAGAGATATCGTGTGTTGGTAGATCCACGATTAGCACTGAATGCGGTATTGTTTCCTGCCCTGTCATTCCTGTCCTGGCTCTTGTGTGTTACTTGGCCAACGTGTCTCCTTGCTGATTCTTGGAGTAGTCTCCCAGCCATTACATCAAATGTAACCATATCCGTACGAGATTGAAGAGCCATCACAAGGGGTTCATACGAATTGGGCAGGCTTAAGGTGAGAATCGTCAATAGTTCACTATCTGCAAGTCCTTTCGCTTCTGTTGACAAGCCTCGCAGTTGGTTGGCTAACTCACGAAATTGGTTTAGATGTTGGACCATGTCCTGCCCTTCCGATAGCTTCAAAGCCCACAATTGTTGCATCAAAACCATTCTTCCATTCGTTCCGATCCCCTGGTGGACTTCCTTGAGCGATGCCCATGCTGCCCAGGCTGTTGTAGCATCTTGGATGTGGGGAATTTGGGAGTCCTTAATGTTCAGTGTGATAATTGTGAAGACCTAGTCATCCTTCGCGATACTTACGGTATTGTCCTCAATTGCCTCAAGTAGGTCGTTTTCCTTTAGAATCCGGATGATTCTAAACCGCCAGGCATTGTAGTTGCTCTGACCAGTCGCCATAGAGCCATCCAACTTGTCAATGGACTGAGTGAGGGAGGTCGTACTGCTGGCTCTGTTCTTGCTAGTGGTGCTCGAGGTGCTGCTCTCACCGGTGCTAATGTCTTGGGTCGACATTTTAGAGAGGTCTCACTAGCCGCTTTGTTTACTTGTTTGTTATTTGTGGTCTGAATCTCAGTGTGGTGCTTAAGTAAATCTGGGTTATCGTGTAGCGCTCGCCGGGCTCAGAACCTCTTATAATTATCGAGACGAATACCGATTCTATGTTGGTAAGTATTGGAGAGAGAACGAAAGAAATAAGCAGGTAACTATTCGCTGACTTCTATTCCTACAGTTCGGCGCGGACAAGGCCCTTAAGTACAGAAAGAAAACTACTTGCTCAACCTGTTTCCCATATCATCACGCCATTTTCAGTACTTCTCACACCACCCTCAAAAACCACTCAGTTCCCCGCACTTCCTCACTGCTCTTACCCCTCTTTTCTTCACCGCTCCTATTACCCCTCTTTTCTTGACCGCCAGAATTACCCCACTTCTCGCACATATCCCCGAGTACCAGACTCCAAGGTAAATGCTCTGATATCCCTTCCGGATATTATACAAGTGGGGTGAGGTCCAGTGATCTAGTCGGAGTGAGTACCGGTGAATCACAATAGGATTGACATCGTGTCGTGCGAGTAGTAGTCTTACCACCACCTCATGTCCATTGAAAGAAGCCCACCAGAGTGGCGTTTGACCATCGTTGTTTGGCTTGTCGGGATTGACATCGCCTCGGGCGAGCAGTAGTCTCACCATACCTTCATATCCTTTGTGAGAAGCCCACATGAGCGGTGTTCCGCCACGATTGTTTGGCTTGTTGGGATTGACATCGTTCCGTGCAAGCAGTATTCTCACCACCCCCTCATTCCCATTGTAAGTAGCCCGCCAGAGTGGCGTTTCACCGTCATCGTCTGACGGGTCGGGATTGACATCGCCTTGTGCGAGTAGTAGTCTTACCACCCCCTCATGCCCATGAAAAGAAGCCCACCAGAGTGGTGTTTCACCAAAGGTGTCTGCCTTGCCTGGATCGATATTGTCCTGTGTGAGCAGTAGCCTCACTGTCTCTTGATTCCCCTGCTGAGAAGCCCACATGAGTGGTGTAAATCCCATGCAATCTCCTTGATGTTGTTATGAGGTACTGTTTGAAGGAAAACAGGCGAGCGGACAAGATGGAAAGGATTGAGAATATAAGAGCGAATGAAGCCAAGAGGGAAGTGTCTGTACGTTTAGGGGATTGTATCTTGCTTGCATTTTCTATCTATCGCGGAATGGAGTGTTTATATACACAATGCAACAAATGACATGATCGTACTCGTTCTCGGACCGGAACCTGTCCGGGGAGAATTCCACTTCCCTCCATGCTATGTATTGTGATATACCCTTCGCTGTGCTAACCGACCTTTTCCGATCATAGGTGCGAACCCGGTTCGAAAGCCGTCAAGCCAGGTATCCTTGATCCTTCCTTCCGATTGATAATAACTGACAGAGAAACTAGTAACCAGAGACAAACACGATAGGAAATAAACAAAGGAAAAATTCATATGAGATGGAGTGATTGCCGGTGAATTACAACACTTGATTGATATCACAGCCTTCCATCTCTATCAAGGCTGGTATGACCTCGTCGATTCCAAAGTAGGATGCACAGTTCAAACCAGGAAATGGGCGATGGTTAATTTCGCGAATCCAGACTGGGCGGATCCGATAGAAGAGAAAGGTAGATGATATATGGTTATCATATCGGCTTAATAGCTCAAGGGCTAACAACTTTGCGTGATCTGAGAGCTCCATTTTTGCGTGGCTTCCCCAATGCAAAGACGAATATTCGAGGAATGGCGTGTCTCGAAGGTTTACAAAGCTATGCCAATTCGCTAGAAGCCTTTTGACCTGGTTGCAATTTAGATAAACCAAGCATGTTTGACTAAGTGTTCTGTGGGCATAAGGCAATACACTAGGTCGAGAAAGGCATTCTTGAAGCGTGTAGTGGATTGGCCGGACTGTCGATGTCGCCTTGTCCACCACTGCAAGCCCTAAGCCTAACCCTAACACTGTATCTTGAGACCGGACATTCTCAAGGTCAAGGTCAGATGCCCCCATTTCGACAGCAAGTGCATGACACAGTTCATCAATGCACAGCGGCCGTTCCGCGTGGGATACCCACATTAGCACCTCTATCCCAAGTCTTGATCGGTCCCCCTTTTGCTCCTTTATCCACCGCAGTGTTTGGTCGTATACACTATCCAGGTCCACGCCAGTTGTAGCCACCCTTTGCAGCATTTTCTTTCTCCTGGCTAAAGAGGCCTCGCCCAAGATTGCATCTATATTTAAAGCAACAAGCAGAAACCTGAGTAGAACGTCAATTAGTGATCCAAATTTGTAATTGGGTTCCCCTACTTACATCTCCGAAGTCTTTTCCTGCATTATTTTCGTGATATCAGTTCTCTGATTTTCCGTCATCAAGTCCGGATCTCGGGCATTATCATCATCCATCTTCTGGCTTAAGTATCTAGCGATATCTCCTTGGTCGGGCACAATGTGTATAGTACAGGCTCCTTTCGTGAAATACTTTTCAAGTTCGCCACGAATATGCGGTCTCCCTGTTAGAAATAATCGCGTATTCGGCACTTCTTGAATAATCTGTTGTAGCGCGCGGAGCAATTCTGACCGACGCTGGGGCAGTAACTCGTCCATTGCGTCGATGCAGATATATACCAGCTCGAGGGAGCCCATTGTTTTGACGAATAGGTCCAGCATCTCGGGCAATCGGAGACCTTTTCCACCTCCCTGCCTTGACTTCTCAAAAGCATTCTGAATTTCGCCTACGTTCCCCGCTGCTCCGAGGGCAATCTGCCTGAGCAGGCCCCCAATAATATTCACCGCAGATTGGTCTTTCTGGGCCTGATAATCGCAATAGAGGAATAGAACGGCGATATTCTGGCCATAGGCTTGGTCGGATAGGGTGTCTATTACTAATGAACTAATTTAGTTCCTTGTTAGCATCTTCTATGGTTTCTGGAAAATGCTCCGGTACCTTATATATGTCTTTCCAGCCCCTTGATTCCCATGACATAGAAGAGTAGGATTCACTAAGCTATCCTGACCCCCACGCCATGACCCGAACCCACCCTTCTGCAGAACCCAGTCCCCAACACCGTCCAGTCTCCGGTTCCTCACATCTTGATGCCTTGTATAGGGATCAAGTGGCGACAACCATGCTTGGATCCGCAAGGACCTCTTCACTTACTCCGACGTTGATGGTGTGATTATAGCTGTTTAATACATTTCCGATATTTTGGTTCGAGTGACCGTGAACACTATTGCTCGTGTTATTGTCGGTACAGGTATGCGATATGCCGTACTGGCAGGGATCAAGAGTGAGCCTTGATCCTCCGCTCCCACTCGGTAATATGTTCATATTAGATGAGATTCGGTGATAAGTGAGACGATACGGCAGCACACTGGTATTGGAGTATATCGTGGAGGTTGATGGACTTCTCCCCCCAAGTCCCGAAAAGCGGGAAAGGCTTTCCTGTATTGATGCAAAGCGATTATCTCAGATTAGAGCGCCAGCCAATGATTTCCCTGCCAAGGCAATCAGTAACCATATTACCTTTTCTCTGGAAGCAGACTCCCGATGCAACGTGTTTTTTACAAACTATCACAACGAGTAGTTTACAACAGCTTCACCACATACCATATTTATATCACAAGAATGCTCTCTTAGTGAATTGGCCTCGGCGAGTACAATGAGAGAGCTTGTTGCCTTTTGTCCTACATTCGTCCAACTGCGAGTCATCCATTATGGGGTAGGACGTATAGGATCACTCGCGAGCATATTCACCCTATTGTGAGTTTTCAATATTCGCTAAGACTCAATTGTAAGGTAAGCTCGGTTAAAGAAGAGCTTAGGAAAGGGGGTGATATAACAAAATAAGGCGTCTTTATAATTGAGAAGGTCTTCAGAGGCTCTAAGCGATTGTAACACCCGCTCGATAGCCTCAAGAAAATTCTTATTTCCCTGCTTGTAGCGAGATTAAGGGCCCGTTTACCTAACTGTCTAGTTCTAATATTTCACTTACCAAACCAGATGATTGCGAAATTATTTTCCAATGTGGTAGATGGTGTAGAAAGGTTTACTTAATTTTCTACAGTGCTAAATTCTTGTAGCTAGAAGGTTAACTTAAGGCATAATCTTGCCTTAGATGTACATCTAGAAATCTCGCCTAACACTAGACAGCACGCTCCGGCAGGTAAACACCATCTACTTGCCTGCACCCCTCCAACTGTCACCCCTTGACCGTTGGCATCGTGGTGTCCTGCTGGACGGCTATTTATGCAACCGGGTCCCCCAATGCCCGGAAGCGGCAACCGGTAGCTACCAGCCTAACAGCACAAAAATATTCTGTGAAGAAACGAGCAAAAAACATCCCACAATTCCTAGTAGCAAGTCTAAATATATTCAAGGGAAAGGTTTTACAGTTATTATTCCGGTATTTTGCTCTGCTGTTGCCAGCCCCATGTCAGTCGCTAGCTCCGGGCTCTTATTCACACCCCAGTAACCCTCCCTCCGCTGCTTGTGGAATAACTCACGCCCCTGAGTGACATACCATTACTGCTGTTAGCAAAACTTCTTGTTATGTGGGAAATCATAATTCCCAGACCTCAGTCCGATAATTTCCTACTAGTACCTTTGCTTCCAGATGGAAGGATGCTGGTTACCATGGTTGTTGCGGGAGTGGAATTGATTGTTTAAGCTTAGGGCCATTGCAGATGGTTCGGGAGAGCGCAATAGATTTTTTCACAGTTTACCGAATAGATTTTTACCGACGTGTCTGATCACTAGAGTGAATTTTCCCACTTTATGGTCTTCCGCAGTACATACGTACTGAAACCAAAGAATCCCGTTCCGCACTGCTAACCCTTCCGAGCACAACAAACCACCGAGAATTTAAATCTATTCTGTCTAAACACGAAACCTCCTCAGTAAAGTTCAAATGCTAAAGACCATGAAAAAGAAATCCCTAAAAACCAAAGCGTTCGTACACTCTCTTGTTCGCCTCTCTTCACTTCTCCGTTTCGTTCGTCCAAGAGAAGAAAGCAGGGGAGAAGGGAAACAAGCGAGCGACCACCTCAGTGTGTAGATCACCCCTCCAGAGGCCGGGTAAACCCGCAAGAAAATAAACCCAAAGCTGACTAGCAAAGAAGCATGATGCGTCCTTAAGTTCCCCCATCTCCAAGCACACATTATTTTCCACCGCACAAGCTCCTTCATGAATTATCATTCACATTATGTAAAATCAACCATTGCATAAAAAAAACAAATTAATAAAGCCAAGCCAGGTCTTCGTCCTCACAGTAGGTATCCTCTACCATGGCACGCAGATGACAACCAAGAACACCCCAGCGAAAAATCTCTAAAGGTATTTCCTGAAATTAAGACTCTATAAAACGACAAGAGTGGCAAGCAGAACTGGATAAGTAGTGGACTGAAGAGAGTCTTTGCGTAGCCGCTCGTTATGGATGGAAAGTGCCGGGAAGAGCTTTACCGAAGATAAGAACTAGAGGAATGAAAGGCCGAATAAGACTCGTGTTAAGACCAGTTTGATTGATTTGTTTAGCCGGGGAGAAATGTCATGTATTAAAAAGAAGAAAAAGAGGAGGTCTGAAAACGATTACCGTAGCGGGGCTCGCAGCCAATGACAGCCAAGACAGAAGCAAATAGAACAACTATCCCCGGGCAAACAACCTCATAAACTTGTTAGACTCGAGTACCGGTACTCGAAATGGCGCTACGGTATTGCTAAAGTAGATAGAAAAGCGAGTTACACCAACATGGCTCTGTGGATACTCAGCCTCACCAAGGAGTCACCCAACCTTTTTGTGATAGCGGCTGCCGGGACAGGGTCCCTTGGAGTAGTAAATCGAATTTCGAACCAGTGAGCCATCAGGTTATGGCAAATACAAAAAATTAACCAAGATTAATCGGTCACCTAACTATCGCTTGCTCTCTTTTATATTCGCTTGACCCGCCACCCCCTCAAAATTACTCCGCACACTGATCCTTCGCGCTAGGCCCATTTCGAATATAAATAGTTAATTTGGTATGGTATCTACTCGAGTAGCACATGTAAACATTTTGATATGTTGTTCTCGCTGGTACGCAGTTATTAGGTCCTTACCTCCGATTGCAGCACGGTTCGTGGTGCTCGGGGTTTGAGGGAGACTGCAGAACACTTTCGGGATGGCCCGTGCTGGTATTGCCATACATTGCACCTGCACCTGATGGAGCCGCCCAGGGTTCCGAATAGTCTGACCGGTCAAGTCTAGGAGCCAGGACTAGTCAATCAGGCTGAATTAATGTCGTTGACTAGACCGGACCAATTAAGTAGTCAGGTCTGGTCAGGATTAGTCCCCGACTGGTCTGTGAGAGGGTGTAATATCCTAGGGTGGGGTGGTAACATAAGATGAAAATGAGCTCCCACCCAAGCGGGAGTCTAAAATATTATGAGTGAATATATGCACAGTGTGGATAGAGTAGAAGGGTACTTGGGAATAGAAGATGGTATATCAAAGACAGACTTATATTTCAGTAACCCGACCTTCCTACAACTGTGGGTTAACCTGACCCTTAAATACAAAAAACACCACTGACTCTTCCAGGATTCTCCATAACACAATCATGCAATTTCCATCTTTTCTCACAAAATTTCTTCCCAACATGCCCACTATCCTTTACCGCTCTATTTCACCACTCCCCCTGCTTCGGCTCTACTTACTGGAAAGTTCACCGTTTAGGAAACTGTATGGGCTATGTTCCAATATTAGAGTGCTGGTGATTTCAACAGGAAGATGATTGTAGACTTAGCTCCAAATCTAGTTTGTCACTGAGAACGTGTTTTGCTGAACAGGTTTTGCAAATACTGTGATGATCAATAAGCCGGATGTGCATAGAAGGGCCAGAAGGAGTATGAAAGCACTAGGTGCATTGATAGCATGAAACATGGCAGTTCTGAACTTTGTCTTTTCTGTTGTTAGTATGGGAGTCCACGGAAAAGAAAGGGGAGACGGGTCGAAGATAGGAGGGAGATGGGTCAAAGATAGGAGGGAGACGGGTCGAAGATAGGAACTGGGTCGTGAAAGATGGGAGAATGAGAGAACTTTGCTACTTTATATATACTCCTGTCTGTACAGTTAGTAAATTAGTTAGTAGAGGATGATCAGGAGTGAGAGAGAATAAGAGAACTTCCCAACAGATGTGTCAGTGATCAAAGTCCCATGTGCTTCTTACTCAGAGTGTTTAATTTGGTTTTTCAGCTGCACTTTTAGTAAGTTGGCAAGTGCCATCAAGTGGATAAGCCACAAGCCTGTGCACCTTTTATGACTCTGTTTTTTCCTAGTCTGCCTAGTCTGACTAAGCCCGGTCCAGTCAGTTTCAACCACCATGACTGTCCAGTTGATCAAATTTCCACCATTAGACTAGACTTAACTTCAACCAGACTAGCTAGTCAGTATCAGTAATCTACTCGAGTACAACGGCTTCACCACATACCATATCCTTATCATTAGAATATCCTCTAAATGAACTGGCCTCGGCAAGTGCAATGAGAGACCTTTATTACTTTTTGCCCCACATGATAGAAGCCGCGAGTTACCCGTTTTAGGGGAGGTAGGATGCATAGGGCCACTCGCGAGTATACTCACGCATAGATGAAAAAATCGAAAAAAGCTACACATCAAAGCAGGGAACAGGAGGATTATCGATGTGGCAACGGATGGAAGGCGATCAGATTGTGAAACATCTTAAACCCAGCTTGTTGCACAAAGTGGTTGCATATGCCCATTAAGTACTCACCTTAGCTAGATGTGCAGCAAATGGTCAAGTGTAGACTGCAGTATAGTGGAGTACTGGTAATTTCTTCCCAAACCATCATCCGGCTTTCTGGTGTCTGCCAAGCCTCGTTTTTCATCCATGCGCCAGTATCCATCCTACCCTGAGTTTTTGAATATTCGCTGGGACTCAATTGTAAGCTGAGCTTGGGTAAAGCAGACATTACAGCCTGATTAAAGGAGATCCTACAAAGTGGACGATATAACAAAACAAATCTTCTCCCTAATATCAATTTAGGGAATGAGGGTGGCGTAGCGGTACACGGTAGAGTGTGAGAATTCACGTGCAACTTAGGCGCTTTGTAGGAAGGATGTGAAATGTAACTTTCAACACTAGGACTTGGTTTCGTTCATTTGCTCGCTCACTATCTAAAATTAAAAACACCGGTAAAGAGAGGCGAACAAGTAAAATACAAATAACACATCCTAATCCTTCCATAGATCACCACACCTATCTCTGTATTTCCCCACATGTTCTTATTCCTCCGCATCATGCCGTGATAACAAAGGAAAAGGATGTTGGTAAAAGCTGTTCCATAAATTGCTCAACAATCTATCATGCCCCCGAATAATATTCAATGCACTTGAACGATCTGTTACACTCTCGCAATTACTAGAGCCAACCACATCCTTCTAACAGCTAATGGGGCACCGGTAGGTCTTCGATGGAGGTTCCAAACGCTCGCAACAGCCGCCAGGGTATCTCTGACAAGCCCTCATTTACCTGCTTGTGCCGAGATTGAATGTCCTAAAGCGGCAACCGCCAACTACCAACGCAATAGCGCAAAAAACGACTGAAGATGCTAAAAAATTAACAAAGCAGTTTCTAGTAGCAGGTCTAAATACGCTCAGTAGAGTTTTTACTCCAGTGTTTGGTCTGCTCTTGCCAGCCCCGCCGCTGGTCACCCCCGCCGTCGGTCACTGATCCCGGGCGCTTATTCTCAGCCCAGGCAACCGGTCTCAGCCGCTCAGGAAGAAATTCACATCATCGAGTGACGTTCCATGACCAGTTTTGCGAAAGCGCTCATTGTGTAATAAACCATAATTACGAAACCCCCGGCTCTATAAAATCCTACCAGCACTTCTTCTCCTCACCCCCCTCCTAGAATTAGCTGCATGAGCCAGATTCCTGTTCAAGACCTTACACTCAGCTCTCAATACCTCTCCTCCGCTCGCCCGCCCCTGGTGTCCAGCTCCCCATCTTGTATCATGAATATACCACACAAAATTAGCCTCGGGCTCATGGGTCTCTTGCCGTTTATGAGATCTTCCACTATGCAATCCTACAGGTGTTAAGGTAAATAAAGATATAAAATTAAGGTTTTGTTCAGCTTGCCACTTTAATAGCATATTTTTCTAAGTTTTCTAGTTTCCATATAGGGGCGTGTTCAGCAAGGAGTAGGAAACAATGATATTTTTTTATTGTGCCTATAATAAATCTTGATTCCATATATTTGCAGTAGGGCTGAACTGTATTTTTAACTATGTTTGTTAGCATAATGAACAGGCAAAAATTATATATAAAACCACATAGCAATACCTCTAGAACATACCCTACAGGAAAGTCTACTGCCATTCTTCCCCCCCAGGCACTGCTATGGAATATATTCCGGAGATATATATATATTTTTACATCAAAATTTTCTTCATCAAGCTGATACGGTTTTCAAATTTTATTGCGATATATTTTTATTGGCACTGTGGAATGGAAGCCAAAATTCGGAATCTTAAACTCTGTCCTGGAGACCCCCTCTGAAATACGTAGTAGGCTTTAACCTATATTAGAAGAAAGCTTGGCTAGAAACTCCCTAGTAATAGCGGGTTTCTCCTTTTTTTTCCTTTTCCGTATTTACACATAGGGGCTAACTTGTTGCAGGTGGATATGAAAGCCAGAATTCTAGTGCAAAAGGTGGAAGAAAATAAAGTATAATAATATTATGCATGAGAAAGCAGGTCTACATGTATATCGTAGAAAAATGAAACACTTTTGAAGCGGTAACATCTCAAGCAGTGTTCCCAACAGTCCCGGACATCCCAAACAGGGTTGGTAAGGGCGCCGGGTATGGTGTCTGTCTTCCATAAAGACTGCAGCCCTATGGGTTGACGGCCGGGCCCTGCAGTCTTATTGGAAACGAGATCTGCCGGTAGGGCCCGGCCGTCATCTTGATGGATAGAGGTCCCATACAGGGCCTGGTCGTCAACTGCAGGGCCCGGCCGTTGTCTCCAAGGTCCAGCCGTCACCCGCAAGGCCCTACCGTCATCTGCGGGGCCCTACCGTTACCTATAGGGCCCATAGGCCTTTTGCAAACTAACCTATAATATATGTTCGCCCCATAAGCTGAGTGGCGGTTTCTTATAAATGGCGCATCAACAAAATAGCTATGCGCCCCATTTTCATATCGCGCATTTCTCTCCCATAGCACCGGAATAAAAGTGTTTTAGTTCTTTATTGCACAAACTTTGATGGAGGTGCTGTGATCGCGTCCAGGTGTTAACGGGAGGAAAGGTTGAGGTGTATTATCTATGGAGGTTGTTAGCTAAATATCACTTAAGTAGTGAAAACTCTGCTCGTACACGCTGAGCCCTATATCTCCGCTCATGCCCTATACATCTGTACATGCCCTAGTGCGCTCCTCCATAGTACTACGCTTCCTATTACTTGCACTCCTTGATACAACGCTCTAATACCGGGATTATTATACCATCAGACTTAACATTCACTATATTTAAAGTAGAGCACCAAATGAGACACCTATAGGGCCCTACGGTCCGTCCCGGGCACAGGTTAGGACGGACTACAAGACAGGCGTCCGTCCTGGGCAAGGGCTGAGAACACTGCGTCGGCCCTGTCCTAGGAAAAAGACGGACGGATCGGACGCTTGGGAACACTGATTTCAAGCGACGATCCCAAGTACTTCGATACAGTAGTGCCACCCTCTACCAAATACCATGAGAACAAAAGAGCGATGGGTGTAAACGCCTGTGGTATGTAACAATAGTTTCATGCGCCAAACCCAGGTTAAAATGAAGTGGAAGATTGGAGTTTAGAAGGAAAAAAAATGAAAGGAGAGAAACAGAGAATGAGTGGGCAGGGGCAGTGTTCCCAACCGTCCGGGGGCCCGGCAGGGCCCCACGGGGGGACTGCCAAGAGCCCTGGAC
>QOVD01004976.1:0-17827 GCA_003521225.1 Tuber microsphaerosporum | reverse complement strand
AGGGGGTGGGGCGGGGCTCCCTGGGGAGAGGAAAAAAAGAAAAGAGAAAGAGGAAGAGAAGGAATTGCTTTTTAGTATAGTGAAAATGTGTGTATCCGTATGCCAGCATCATAGGGTATGGGCGGTTGGATAAGATAATGAGAGCGGGGCCTGATGGGTGCAAGGAGCTCGGGGCTGCGTTAGGGGAGGAGGTTTGGTTCTGGAAAAGAAAAAACGTATCTGTGTTTTCCGAAGTGGTGGGGGAAATCCTTTGGCGATGCGAGGTTCTTCTTGATGGTGGTTGTATTTGCTGGTAGTAGATCTTTAGCGTTATTTGGGGATTAGGTTAGAGGCATCGCCCATATTACCCGTACTAAATTGGGTATAGTATAGTATGGTATAGTAGATCTATAAGAATTAGGAATGAGGAGGTGGCATTGAACTGAACAATACAAAACAGGCGGGTTGTTGATATTGATCTTGGTTAAAATTCACTGGTACCGCATTGTATGCCTCACGAGATAGTCTGCAAGCACGGGCCTTCGATTGATCAACGATAGCTTGAAGAGGTCTTTTTTTTTTGACACATGTATTGAGTCGGATCCTGGATACCTCGTCCAGCCGCTACTCCTCTTTAACACTGACTAGGGCAAGAAGAGACACAGACTCCTGTCAGAGTGATGTTTCTCGTATACAGTACTACTGCTAACCTGTCAGAAGTTTAGTTGTGTCATGCCTTTTACTTTTTAACCCTAGCAGAAAATTTAATAGAATTTAACTAATTGTAAAAGTGCAGATAATATAGCATAAATTATTTGATAGCTTTTCTTTATATTCGTGTAGGAAACTAAGTAGAACTAGTAGTAGATATGTTTAGAATAGCTTAGTATGATAGTAGTCTTAACTAATAGTATCTATTAGTAACAATTATTATTATTATTATTAGCCTATATACCGTTCAAATAGCTTACTACCAACTCTCTATAGACTATTAATCTTATAATATTATATTCTAATTATTACACTAAAATTTTGAATCTTATACAGCAGTATTGGATGAATGATAGTAATCTAGAATTCTCGATGTTTGGAATTGGTATTCAGATAGAAGCCAATACAAATTCCTACCAGATAATTCAAGCTTTATAATCAGTTATGCGAAAATGAGTTATACTCCTGAGAGAACAATAAGATATATTATTATAAAAGTAGGAATTTTTGAAGTACCAATTCTTTGGCTATCAGTCGATATAAGCTCCGCAATTCACCTTGGCCTCCTAACGCGAGCACCAATTATTCGGGCTCTTGCGGTGCCATACAACGAAACACGGCGCTGCAGGGCATTGCAACTTCGAAGAGTCTCGTCTTGAAAGGCAGCGCACATTCGTAGGCTAATGCAAGCTCGAGCTTTCAGTCTATAGTAGGCGGATGCGCGCTGCTGTATGATACATTACTTGTCGTGGCTCATCGCCGTATGCCACCACCGATCGAGGTCAAAGCGTTTCTAGCCCGCATAGTAACCTTTCTATTAGAGAAAGATGAAGAGGACAAGGGAGGGGAAGGAAGAGGGAAGTAAGTGCGGGAAGCTGCATGTCCGTAGGCATTCACTACTATTTGCTGCCGTGGTCCCCTCTCGTGAAGAAGGAACGAGGAGGGAAGGGGACTAGGATGGAGGAAGGGGGGGTGAGTGTTAGAAATGTTGGTCTTCTAGGAAGTTGACTATATTTTCAGAAAACTATAACGTAACTCACGGTATAGCTAACCAAATGCGCATTTGAGCACTACAATAGGTTAGGCTTTAGCTCAGATCGTGATCGTGGCTAGCATCTGAATGCATAGCTCTCTATATCGTTGAATGTGTTATCACTTTTTTGCCACTTTTCTCATAGGCTAGGGAGGTATTCAGCCAACTTTTGGATGTGACTTGGCACTGTTTGTTTGGCCCCGTTTTTTTAGTTACCAGACTGTCAGTGAATTCGGTGCGCGATCGAAGATCACAATAACTGGCTGAATCATTTCTTCTCCGTGACCCTCCGGCTCGATTCGTGCCCGCGCCACAGAAGAGCTCCCGGCAAAGCGGGCCGGTCAGGGGCGGGTTGGCTTGAGGAGTGGTAAGTACCTTGCTATACAGGATCGAAGCCCGCCTAAGCTAAGCGACGGGAGACACTATCATGAATGCGCCCTCCTGCCGCCAGATATCCTCAAGGTGCTCGGGTTCTTCGGAGTACCCTTCTTGGCCTGTTTTAGGCTCCCGTGACGATACTCGATTTATGATCAAAACGGAAGAAAAAACAAAAAAACAAAAAACTAGAAAACTAGAAAACATCGGTACGATACCGGTACTGGTATATCACCGGCGTGCGCTGGTGTTGTGCCAGTTAGGTTGGTCTCACATGGTTTCCCCTCATCCTCCCGCACACAACAGTAGCTGCAAGAGCGGCAGCGGATCGTGGGGCGCCAAAAACGCGAATGGGTATGTCTCAGATTAGCTCTACCGCGGCAAAGAATGGGGACTCTTCCCGGATCGGATGGCTTCGGGGATCACCGGTGTTGAGTTCCCTTGTGGCAGATTCCGCCCATGTCCTAGCGGTTGTTCCACCAAAGTTTGTATCAGAAGTCCGATAGGTGAAAACCGGTCTCGGGATCTATTAAAGTTTGATCGCAAAAACAAGTATCACGCCTTAAACCGAATAGAGCATTCCTGCCAAGGCTGCCTAATTCTTGGTAGGCCCCTGTTGATTAGGACATTTCGGATTCCCGGTGTTGATTCTTGAGATACTGACCGGCAGGATACCGAAGAGTGTCTTAGCTACCCGCTGTTCCCTTATTTCTCTGTTTTTCCTTTCTTTTTTCTTGCCCGGTCTCTTGTTTGCCCTTCCGATGCTAGAGGTCACACACACCGCTCGTTCGATATTTGCGAGGTTCATTTTTATCCCATTGCTTTTGGAGCAAGGCGCCTCACATATGTATGCATCATCGAGTCCTATCAGCAGAGTGGTGGACAAGATAAACGCCGAGTTGAGATATTTGAATAGAAAACCTACCTATCACATATCACCCTAGCTTCAGCGCCGGTTTCTTGCGGAGGATCGATGAGTGAAGCCTAGGCAAGAAGGTATGTAGCCTTACTTGCATCTCCCAGTCTTTTGCTACTGCTATGCCACTCAGCATCGAGGGGACCGTGAGAATCTAGGTCCGGGTGTTTATCAGTGGTCAGTATCAGCCTAGAATCCTAGTGGACGTGCCAGTTCCGGATCTCGAAACGATTTTGCGTTGTTCCGCAGCCGGGAAACCATTGAGCAGTCTGCGCTAGTAAGGGAATCTAACTAGTTAGCAGGACACTAATTCCGGAAAACGCCAAAAGCCCTTTTTTGCCAAGCTCTCGGTGTCACACCGATGCTCTATAGTTCAATCAAACTGTGGAGGTTTAAAAAGACTTTGGCAAACCGATTGAGAGCTGAGACCTGTAGGTAGTCCCACGCCCCTTTACTCGGGTACTGTACTCAAGGTTTGTGAGGGCCGGGAGCCCTATCGGGTGGCTTCTGGAATCTGCTCCGCTGCTCTGCCATTGGTTAAGATTCTGCTGAGCGCTTATGATATATCGTTTAGCGAAAAGTCATGAATATTCCTCTGGATGCTTTTGTAATTAGACTGAAAGCAGCGCGCCACGGTGTAATCTGGAATTTGGTTTTGGTGTAATTCTGGGGGGTCAGATATTTCTCTCATGGTAACGCCTTTCTTAGATTTGGAATCACGGTGCGGTAGCTAAGATCTCTTTAGGGAACAGCCTCCAAGTTGTCATAATCCAAGAGTGATAGCCTTCCTTTACTCGAATCCTGGGTGCCACAAACAAATCATGGAATGGCAGCTGATCCAGATAGAATCCTATCGATAGTTAAGGACCAACTCTCCCCGTTACAACGATCGGCCACAAACGAGCAAATCAAAGGAAAAAAAAGAATTTCTGTTTTTATCAATTCGACATTGTTGCTCTGGAACATCGCCAAGAATAAAGAGGGCAAACATCGAGTGATATCCTGTGTTCTGATAAGCGAGTCATAGAGTTCAAACACCTGAGTCCACTAGTTTGTTACAGTAGCTACTAGTAGACTAGCGCCCGTAGGGAATTAGCTGTGGTAGCGCAGTATTAGTGTTGGGGGCTTGAATTACAAATCTCATCGCCATGATGCCGTGCAGGTGGAGTAGATTTGCTTCACACCTTCCCTGGAAACACCCCCGAGGTGGGTTGTTAGACGCATAGCCCGTCATTTGCCGTCATTGCCTTGCCATTAATGACTGCATGCACTGCGCAGGTACTGGCATAAACCTTGGAACAACAGCATTAGTGACAGGATAGGCAAGAGAAGCAGTGATCCATTGGACCCTATCTGTATGTAATCTAGCAACGAGTCCGATTGTTGAGCCTATCCGTCTTCTGGATGACGGGAAGTGGGGAGAGCAATGGGGTACTGGGAGTAGATCTTGCACAGTGGTCGCTTTGAACAATCTCTCAGCTCAATCTCAAAAGTTAAACACCATAGTGGGTCTTAATAGGGGGTGAGCCTCAAAGCACGTAATCTTCGCCCGGGCTTTCCAAAATATAGAAAATATATCCCATATTATTATTATATATCTATAGCGGTCAAGTAGTTGATGGTAGTTCCTGCTTGGTTTAGTGATACAATATTAATATCTTCTGAATCTATGACCATCCAGGCATGTGCATGGGTGTGCTGGTAATAGGTTGCTCTGACTGGGGATTCGGAGACTACCGAGTGTTCGGTTAGTATATTTTCTTTTGCTGTGCTCCAACAAGGAGATGGAAGCAAGGGACTCGGAAAACGAAAGAGATGGAATAGTAGAAAAAGCAGTACCGACGAATGCTACAGGTTTAATATGTGCCATAAAGTGTGGGCCCCGAGTGCTGGTGCGAGATTTTGAGCAGACCTTTGAGCTTCCGTGGTTAACGTATTCTGGCTGTCCTAGCGGCTATGGTTCGTGTCCAAAATGTGCATGAAGCTAATGGAAAATGTTAATTAAGCTAATAAATGGCTGTGCAACTGTTTTTTGCCAAGAGTTCTGAATTAGTGCCAAGTGTTGGTAATAGTAGGATTTTATCAGCGGCCTATGCTAAATCTTAGGGGTCTTAATTGGTACTATAGTGGATCTAAATGTTTGAAGCGTTATATAACATTTACATCATGGTTGAACTTATCATTTCCCATTAAAAAATATGTTCTTTGCAAGTGATATTTGATAATTGGAATTTAAACAAGTCCCTCTATTGTTTTTTTGTTTTTAGAAAACATCTACATTATTTTCTTTACTCCATCTATCTGGCAGTAGCTTTTTCCCCTTAAACATCTTGAAATTGCCTTATAATTAATTAAATAGTACCTAAAGGTTTAGCATACATTTTGGACCATACGAACCATACCTGAGGCCTGGAGGTCGATCCTAAAGCACTCAAGGAAGCGGAGAAGGCTTCTCCAACCACTGGTTATACACTTAACCAAGCCTAGAACAGAATAGCAACCTAAGCAACATTAGGTGCCAAGTGCCTATTCACTACTCACCGGCGTTTAGGGCTGTCAGGTGAACGATCTTAGGGAAAGTCATCTTTTTAAGGGAAAAACACTCGCCATGAATGACAATATCGTCTCTCTTTAGTAATCGTGTGGGGAGCTAAACTGGGAACTCAAAACTCGTAGCCATCCCTAACGATAATCGCTCTTCTTAGAAAGCCAGAGGGTTATTCTAGGTTCTACCATTCCGAACTGCTGCATCCAGTATTCAGATACTTTGCAGAAGGTAAATTTGCCTGTTGTATATCAATCATAAAGTCCACTCCATACAGAGAGACATGTATCACGAGCACTGCCAATATCTGCTGCCTGATCGTTAAGTCTACTCCAAACCAGATTCAGGATTTTAGACACCGGCCATGCACAAAAAAACAAATCTCTCACTACACAAGTCTCGTCGCCACCATTGAAAAAGCAGGCTAGGCACTGTTCGAAATTAGGCAGTTACCTGAACATGGATTGCATAGCTTATGCCTAAGTCCAGTGAGATATCCCCGTTTAATGTCCTTGGCTTAGGAAGCTTCTCTATTTTTTGGTCTAGATGTGTGAAGAGGATTGTGGCCGGCCAATAAACGCCCAAGAGCAACCAAGTTTCACTCAAGTTTCCCTCTTTTATACTCATGCCTGCGCTTCACGCTCTTTGGGCCAAGGAGGTTCCTAGGGATAGGAAAGTGGCTGTGCTCTGGGCAGACCCTGACCTGGGGTCTCGAGCACACTAAGCAAAGTGGAACCTGGGAGCTAGCAAGGGAGCGGATGTCAGTACCCATCCCAATCTATCTTGTTGCGCTAAGTTTTCGGTAATCTAGAATCCAAAACTAGCATTAGTCGCTAGGAAGGAAACTCCCTCAGAAGCAGTAGGCAGTGTTCTCAACGGTCCGGAGGCCCCACGGAGCCCAGCGGGGGACTGCGAAGAGCCCCAAATGGGACTAGACTGCCTCCAGTAGTCTGACTAGGGCAGGGAAACCCCAGGACAACCATCTTTGACTCGGACGGTAGGCCCTATGGAGTGAGGCAGTGCTTTCCGGGGTAGGGTTAGGACGGCACGCGATGCTAGGGGACGACCTAGGTAGATCAAAGAGAGCGGGAGACGCTGGGGGATAGCATGAGTGATGTTTCATGATTTGAGCTCTGGCTTATCTATTCCCAAGTCTAGTCAAACAAGTGGGATGACTTGGTCGGATAGAGATCTCGGAGATTGAATTTTTGTATTTGCCTTCTACTCTTGAAGGAATCTTCGAGTTTTATCTACTACCTCAATTGGTCGCAGGCATAGGCTCATTCCACAATCCAAGCAGAAGGGAGTATTTGCTTGTGACCATATCCCTAACTCTATAGGGCGGTGGAGCATCCACTGAAAGGGGCATAATATAGGGAGCCTGAGTTAGGTGGGTTTACAGTCCGAATCTCCATTTCGGGTGATGCGTGGAGTGGTGTGCAATCGTGAGAGGCAGGTTTTGGTCGTATATATAAAGGATGGGGGAGAGCTTAAGGCTATGAGGCTAATTTTTAGAGTCCATCGCATCTTACGGGGGGGGCTGTACCTTCGGCTGTCGGGCGTAGGGTGTCCTATCGCCCAAGAAAATGACGGGCCATGGCCCATGGTCGGTCTCGCCCTTCCTCCAAGGCGGGCAGGCCGGACCATTGGGAATACTGACCGTGGGGGATTACCGATTGACAGTAAATTGGCAGCTCGATATTGACTGGTGCCCGCTGAGTGTAAAGTGCTATCGTTAAGAGTCTTTAGGCAAATATGGTAGAGTGCCCGCTAAAGACTATTGTCATGGAGGCTTTTTGTCTTATATATTGTGCTCTGGGGCATTAAAGGGTGCCTCGTGAAGCCGCGCGGGACCCTTCCCTCATTCCGAACCTCAGAAGTGGGTTGGTTCATGTTCAGCTATAGAAGCGTACACTCCCACTCGTTCTCTGCTCAAAAATTCATCCCTGTGTCCAAGAAAAGCACAGTAAACCCCTGTAAATCTAGTTTGAGAGATCGTAGGGTAGGTCAAATTTCTGCCAAACTCTTAGGTTAGCGAATACTTTTAAGCTCCCCCTATAAGCTGTTCCTTCGCCGCACCTAAATGCACTATGAGCGCCCGTGTACAGGAGGCAGTAAATTTATGCTTACCAATATAATTTAGCAAAGGGATAAAGGGCATGCGAGGACCCTAGATCATAGGGGATCGTTAGCATTTACGTGTTGTGAAATATAATGTTTGCGCTGCTCCTCCTAGAATAGCCGATGGGAGAGGCTCGCTTGTAATAGAAATCCCCCAGGAAAGGAGCGCACAGGTGCCCCTCTCGGGATTTCCGAGAATTCTGCCCGCTCCCTTTACCGATCAATAAACGTTTTCTGAGGGCCTGGTAACCAAGTAGTCTCCTACACTACTCCATCCACAAATATTGAGCTTGGACTAAAAAATAGATGCTGTTATGAAAAACTAGCCAAATTCGTTATTATGATGGGGAGACTCACATGCCTTTTCACCAAGGAACTTTTTAATCGGAGGAACGCTTTTCATCACCAGGAATCACTCGTCCACAGAGAGCCCTCCCCCCAGGTCCTTGTTCCAAGTTATGTACTAAACCAGAGAGGTATGCTTGTGCTGCAGGGCGTGGGCAGAGATACTTGGAAATTATAGGGTTGAAATATCTTTGGTCTCTAGGTGTTGCCTAGGCAAAAACCAATTATAGCTGATTCCGAATCATAACCGATCTCCCTAGGCATTTTTTCTCCCATATCAAGCCAATATCCACACTATCCTTAGGTGATGGCAGGCCGAAATTATCACCTAGTCCATGTGCTACTTTTTGGGACTCTTGATTAGAGTAGATAGAGCAAGGCTGCCCTTCGTGATGAGAAAGCGCACGGACTTGATGGCTGGTTTGGCCGCGCCACCCTCCCAAGAGAAAAGTCAACAATACTGGATAGCACCATTTTTGCATTATGTAATGGGAGTTGAGCAGTGAAGAGTAGTAGAACGGGTACCTTCTGAATCAATGCACCAAGTAGTCTTCGGAGGCTGCCTTTGGGGTTGCAAGTTTTTCAGAGAAATAGGGAACAGATGGCTCTGTAACGAAGTGGATTGTGTCTTGAACCATCAGCGAGATTTAGTTAGTCGAGACCAAAGACGTCTATCTTGTCACTACTCCACCATCTGCTCTCACAACCCATAGAATGATTCTGGGGGGACCATCCAAATGGCGAAAGAGTGATCTGGTGACCCTACCCAAGATAATCGAGGTCCAGGGCCGAAAAAGTCGATGCTAGGTAATTGTGTTGACTACCGAGATTTTGTGAGTTAACTCGGTTTCCTAAAGGATGATATTGGTTTCTTGGGTATAGATAAAACAATTCCCGCTAGCTTCCGGGGCGGAACTCTACATCCTGTACATCTCATCAGGGGCGAAATTTGCCCCGCACCAGCCACGCCCACAGCTGACCTGCCCTCAATCGGTAATCCTTCACCCTGAACTCTTACTTCCCAGAAATTTGTGGGTACTCAGCCACCCCCTCCCCCAGGTATCCTCTCCAAATTCAGAGAGGCCTTGAAGTTTTATCAATCTCTTTGTCACCTGGGAGTTAACCACTAATAATGGTATTCTTCAATGCGCATGAAGTTCCTTGACGAGTGATAACATGTGCTTCTATGGCTAGAAAGTGGGCGAGATTGATGAACCTGGCAACGGGTGATTGGACGGGCTAAAGGATGTATGTGTCCGTACAGTAATTAAGGAGATATAATTGCATGCAATATCTGTGGGAAGCATTTGGCAAGGTAAGTAAAATGCCTTGATATAGTGCTGCACGTTTTGATTTGTTTGCTATGCTTAGACCTCCCACTGTTGAAATACAACAAATCCCCCTAACTACAAACACCCGACTCCATACTCCGCTTGGCCAAAATCGAATGATCGCTCGAGATACAAATAGAGTACACATGATTCTATAGCTCCTCGTGCCCAGATGCACCATTTAATGGTCTAGAACGCGTGAGTGGCTGAGTGCTGGACTAAAACTTCCTCTTCTTCTTGACTGGCGCCTTTTTCTTCGCTTCTAATTCCTTTTGCAGCTGCCTTCGTTTCCGATCAGCCTTTTCATCCTCGTCTTCCTCCTCTTCCGCTTCTTCTTTAACAGTCTCCTCGGGCGGTATTAGAGGAGGGGATGGAACTCGTGACTAAAAATCATTTAACGGCGCCTCTTCAAATTTGCGGGGGGGGTAGGGTACCGCTGATCCAGATGGAGCCCTGCCTCCATCCTTTGACATAATATTTTCTCCCGGTCCTATCTTTCTCCCGCCAACTTTTCCAATCTTTCCGATCGCTTTCTTTGCTGGTGCCGCTTTTTCTTCCTCGTGAGCTGGCTCGGGGGTCAATTTCCACCCTCCTATAACCATATTGACGCCTTTATTCACCGCCCGAGAAGTAGCTATATCATCGTTGACTTCTGTCTCCTTTTCCTTTCCTTTTCCTTTGTTTACTGAAATCCAGGCATCATCCTCATCCCCCGTTTCTTCGGTATCTGCCATTGGGATATCAAGTGGTGCGGGGCTAGGGCTTGCAGTTTTCTTAACCCCACCGATCTTCCCAATGGCTCGCTTGGTAGGTGGGGGAGAAATCTTGGGTGGCGAGAGAGCTTTTAAAACATAGGGAGAGGCTGGCTTTCGAGAAGCCGGAAGGCCAACACTGAGGTCATCATCCTCCGAAGCGGTTTCATCGTGGGCACGATGGGCGCGGGGCGGAGTAGGAGATTTTAGCTTCCTCCTGAAGGGAGGTGGGGAAATGCTTTGTGGTCTCTTGATCGATGGAGGGGTTCGTCCCAACGCTCGGGGTGGAGTTTTTTGAACCTGAAGGGGCGAACGTGTTAATATGCGGAGGTCATATTATAGGTATAGCAATGGGCGAGAGTTTAGGGATAGGATGGTGGAATTGCACTGATTCTTATCCGCATACTCACGAGCGCAAAGTACGTTGGACTCATGGAAAAGGCAACTCGCCACCATTGGCACAGGAAACAAGCTTATCCCCGTGGAGAATGTCTTCAAAGATAAAAAGAGCGGAACCCATCGAAACCAACATACCTCAAATTCATCATCAGTGTCTGGAGTTGGCTTTGCTGGTATCGGTTTCTGGAGAAATCTCCCTTGGATGCCTCCTCTAGTCTCGGACCTTTTCCTGGGATGATTCTCTTTCTCCTCCCCACTTCCATCCTCATCTAGTCCTCTCCACCATTCACCGGCTTCCCCACCTAACCCCTTAACACCAGGAATCTCTTGCTCTGAATCCTGCCCAAAAACCTCGCTAACAACCTCCCCTGCTCTCTTATCCCCACCCAAAAATTCACCTCTCCACCTACCTACATCAAATTTCTCTAACCCTCTCCTTCTTCTACCTCCCCCAACCGTAGTCCTAACATCCATCCTCGCCTCCCCCATACCTTCTACCAGCCTCTCGAGCACAGTATCCTTTTCTTTAACAACCGTCATCAAGCTCTCAACCATATCCCTGAGGGTGGCAACCTCACTCAAAGCGGGCAGAACCAACAAATTTACAAGCTCAACCCCACCAACAGGTTTAAGCTCAAAAGTCCACTTCAAATCACCCAAGGGCCTAGGCAACTCAGTCGTAGTCTTGAGCCTAAGCCCGCTTTTCCCGAGCGAGATCTCCACATCAACCGCGTCGTCATCCCTCTTCCTACCGAGTGCAGATTCCAGCTTCTCCAGAAGTATGGGCAACTGGCTCACGTCCTCACTCGGATCGATGGCACTGCTGTCGCGCTCGGCACGAGCCAGGATCTCACGTTTGGAAAGGGATTCCGACCATATATTTACCAGGTCCGTTAGGTGAATTGTATAGGTTGTTGATGTGAAGGTTGATTGCAGGAGTAGCGGTGGGGCGGACCGGTTCGGGGTGGTTAACGGGAGGGGATGCCAGGGGGTTTTGGTTAGAGGCATGGTTGGTTTTTCTGACACAAAGGGTACTACGGTCAGGTGGGAGAGAGCGGGAGAGCAAGAGAGCTTGGTTGTTTGGGTTGAGCTGGGGTCGGCTGCCAAGGTTTGACAACAGTTGCTGGGAAGTTAGGCTCCAGGGTCCATGTGGCCAGCACTGTTAAGCGAGTATGATATCAAGGATACGGTAGCAGATCGGAGTTTACCATACGATCTTGGCGACAAAAGAAATGGACCCACCGGGTTTTCCATACAAAATAGTTATTTTAAAAAGGTGCCTACCTACGACCATAACATTGGAAGAATGCAGGGATTTTTTAGATAGCACGACCTAACATGGAGATTCATATACTTGAACACCAGATTACAGAAAACATGCTAGGAATTCTGAGCCCCAGGGATCCAAGAGAAGAGCCCCAAAACACTGACAGGACAGTCAATTTGTATGATACTATTTGAACTTCAACCGATACAGGAGAATCAGTGTCTAGCAGAATTGAGAGATAATGGTTATGATAAGCAGCAAAGGTTATAATCGAGATAGCAATCTAGTAGGGAGTGATTCTAAAAGTCTGTGATTTTTATACTACAGCAGTGGAAGTCTTCTTTTCTACAGTGACAAGCCTTTGGCAATAAGAGAGCAATAATTAAATTAAAAAAGAATATTATCTGTATTGAGATTTTGCAATCTTATATTAACCACTAAGGCGTAACTCAATTCAATAACCTTCAAAGACTACTTGGGTATGAGATCTATATTAGACTGCCTATCCCAAGTCCCATTCTAGTCCAATCTTAGCAAAGGTACCCAGCCTTATCGGAAGATCATTTGTGCTTTCGGATGATCAGAATCTGCATTTTTTCTGGCACCGATCTGATTAAACTGAAGAGTATAATACTATAGGTCTAGGATTTCTATACTAGACAATCACACTGACTACTAACTAACTTTACTTGCCTACCGCTAGCACTTTGCAGGGTGAAAAACATTGTCCAAAGAATAAAATTTTTTGTCCACCTTGGTGGCGGTTGGCTAAACTTGTGTCTTTTGTACGGAAACCACTGGGGATCTATCGCCAAGTTCGTACATGCATAAGTGCGATGTATTCTATCGTCCATGATGTGAATAGAAACCAGAACATAATGATATTATAATATCTGAACCGGAGATATTCTGCTATTATACCTTACCAGAGCGTATATACTCAAGCACCACGCTGGTCTGCCATCCTCAATCCCTCCATAACCAATCACTCGATAACATGCCCTAGCCTCCCAGCTCTCTGCTGCATTCACCCTCCAAGTATCTTACCAAGCCATACACCGGCACGATACCCTACCTGATTCTATGCATATAGACCCCTCTAAGCCATAACCCCAGACTTCTAGGTGCTATTCCTTTTCGCATTGCAGGTGCCGTACTATACGCTATTCCTTATCCCTTAGATAGAGCACCCTACCCTGCCCCGGAATTCCCCTCCTCAATTCTTTTAAACCTTCCAGACACAACCGAGGAGATATTCTCTCTCATGATTTAATTCAGATAGGGAAACCACCTTGGTTTACTGGCATTATTCGCGGTGTAGTGGTGTTGGTCGTGTTTGTATTGGACACTACTTTTCCTCAAGCCCTACTGGCATGTAAACGATACAATGACGCTTACTTACCCTACCCGTCGGTGAGTTACTGAAGAGCTCATAGTTTTCTTTTTCCTTCCCTCCCTTGTTTGGTTCTAAGTTCAGTTTGGTGGTGGGAGAGAACTTGCCTCGGGTGACATAAGGTCTTGTAGTTGTAGTGATATAATAGAAATATTTTGGGAGACGGTGTTTGGAGTTTTGGAAAAATTCACTGCGCGCTTTTCTTCTAGCTAGCCATTGTGTAAAAGGATTCCTAGTAGTATATCACTTCAACCAGATTCCGAAATAACAATAATGATAGTAGTAGTAGTAGTAGTAGTAGTAGTAGCAATACAAGGCGTCAAAATAGCTCAATCTTTGGAATATCTACAAAAAGCCGATTCAAAGGACCCTCTCTAATCTGAGCCTAAGCCAAATTCCACCGTATTATTCACAATGCCTTTCAACTTTTCCAAATCCCCCTCTTCAACCTTTTGCTTTTTCGCAATTGTGCTCATAACTCCGTCCAAGAGCTCCGGAACGCCCTTACTCAGCTTCTTCCTTTTCGCCTCCCTAAGCAACTTCTCTGCAACCCCTTCCTCCGCGCCTTTCTGCTTTCTCTGCTTCTTGGGCACGAACACAGGTATGTGTTTCTCTGAAAATCTAAGCGCCCCGTGGCCTCTCCTTGCCAGTAGTATCAAAAGCGCCAACAGCGCTATCTCAGCGGGGTCATTGCTGGGCTGTAGCTGCGCTTTAAGGTCTTGGATCATAGATTCTTTGACGGCTTGCATGGTGTCCATATCTGGCACTTTATCGCCAATGAAGGTGGCGAGGTGGCTGAAAATTCCGCCTAACTCTCGAGCCTCCGTGAGCTTCGCGCATAGCTCCTCAACGCCGGGTGTTGTAGTAATGTATTCACTCAATGATGGGATGATGACCTCGCGACAGTGAATGAGAAGGTCTGCCTCTAATTTGAAACGGAGTGACTTATCGCCGAGACCGTCTATAGCTCTCTTGTGAACTACCAGACGTGTGTAGTATCTGTCAGCAAAGGCTTGTTTGGCATCGTTGATCTCCGAAGACTTGAGGGATTCGAAATGCGAGTTTAGAAGAGAGAGGGCTGGTGGGTGAAGAGCGGAGATGTAGTGTGAGATGACTTGTCGGGGGGCTTTAGATGAAAGGTGCTTCGACAGGTCTCGTGGTTCGAGAGTTGGATTAGGCGCGCCCTTTGTGTGAGCTTTCTCAGCCAGAGATTTTGCATAGGAAGCCGAATCGGCAGCAAGAGAGGGGAGGAGAGTGGTAGAGACAACAAAGGCTCCTATTCCCTCGAGGGGTGAGCCGTCCGGAGCAGTTAGTAAATTAACGAGTGCAGAGGTATCGGCAGAGCTAAGGCGTGTATCTAAGAACTGCCATAGGGATTAGATTAGTATACGTTAATGGGAACGCTACGAGAAAGATTACCTCCAAATCGCTCCACATTTGCGTCGAGATTTTTTCTGAAATTCGTTTTCGAACATCCTCCAGAAAATCCTCCGTCACAAAATGCGTAGTTAAAAGCCTGGAACTGGGATCTCGTTCTAAAATGAAACCTGGTGGGTCCTGAACACCTGCTTTGTGTATTGACTGGATATCTGGAGAACATTAGTAAAGTACCACCCTGATCTCGGGGAGTCACACGCCCACATACCGAGAATCCGCTCTTTTCTCAGCTCGTGTACAAGGCCCTCCTGCTGTGCTTGAACATATTTGTTTGGGATGTAATAGCCATTTTTGACCTTTCCATCTAGAACCCCTTCCTTAGACATAGGTGTTACAACTGCCGACATAAAGACAAGTGGGAATTCTCTCTCAGGAAATAGTGTCGAAAGTTCTATAGGGCTGCAGGAATTCAGCCTCAGGACATCCAAAGACAGGGAAGAAACAGACCCATCTAGCCCGTTCAACGAATCAAGCACTTCGGATCTCAGACTCTCAAGGAAACTCATCCCAAACACCCACTCTCGATCGCTCCCAAGCCAGTGGTATGTGCCAACCGGCAGCCTCCGGAAAAGCTCGAGATCGATCGAATTATTCTTGCAAAAGCTTGAAACATGAATTAGGTCACTATCAAGATCCCTTTGAACTTGATCTCGGAGTCGTTGTAGCTCAGGCCTGCGGCCCATTAGCGGTTTGCTCGTAATCGAGGAGTGAGATCGCTTACGCCGTAATAATTGTCGAGGCACCAACTCTGGCCCAATCACCCAGTTGGGCTGGCAGTAATCGCTCTATTACTCTCGCCTCGACGGATAAATCGTTGCCAAGTTCGAAGACTGAGGTACGGCCGGGGGAATGAGGGGAGTCAAAAATGCGCTGGGAGATTTCGGTGCGGAGGGTAGCTTCGGTGATGATTCCGGCCCCTGAAAGGAGCTCAATATAAGGCGGGGCTGCTGGATAAGTGCGTAACAATCCCTTGATATCAGCTTCTGTGAACATGTTGTGTGAATAGGGCGAAAGGTGGGGAAGGGGAATGCAAAAAGTAATTAGTGGGGAGTTGGTGAACCAAGCTACTGGGGGGGGGGTCTCAGTGCGATAGTCAAATCGTCATAATGCTCCCTCGTGTCTGCAAGACAATTATTGTTCCGGTATCACAGGATTAGCAGAGCCGCAGGGTTAGGGCTGTTGCACCACCAGCCACCTCTGGGGGACATGTGCCTTGCCAATCTACGACTTCGGGGCCGATGAACCACCGTAGTCTCCCATACGGTACCAGCAGTCCAAAAAAGGTATTATAAATTTAATGATTTTCAAAATCTAAAGGCTCTGCAGCCACAAACATAGTTGCAAAAAAAAACAAAAAAACAGTTTCTTAAAGAGAGGGTGAAAGAGATTAATACAGGTCTTTTTCTTCCCAATTATGTTTGAGGCTGCAGAGCCTTGGAAATTTGAGAAGTTGTAAGGCAAAAAAGTGTTACATCAGCCACGCTCTGTCGGCTTATTAGTCATGTAACTTGCACCTGGGGAGTAGGTTTTTGAGTAACAATGACCTGAGTTCTTGCTAAATAGATAACTAGAAACCTATCCTACCAGTCCAGAAGTTAACCTTTATAATATTATTGTGATAATAGAAGCTATCACTCTTTTTTTAAACTTTAGCATAATCTATTATGAACAATACCCGTTGCCGGACCCTGTTTCTCCTACTTTCTTGCTCTCAAAATCCTATCTTGGCATCTAAATTTCACAGCTACATGTAACACTCTTCTACAGCATTGCTGAGAGAGATAGCTCCCAGGTTCCAGGGAAATTCTAAACTACGATATTCCAGTTTTTACGACCCCCCCCCAAGGTTAATCATGGCACGTGGTGAGCCACTAAGATGAAAACAGCGCCAACTTCCCCCGAGTTTCTGAGGATGGCGGTGAAAGCCGGGCGTGTTTCGTACAAGTACTGTATAATGATGGGTGTTATTGGCTACCGTATAGGGGTCATGATATGGTACTTGGTTGTTCCCACAAGCTATGATATATACCATTATAGCATCATTTCTGCTTCTCCTTATTCGCCCTTTCACCCTTTTATCCTGAGGATGCTCGGAGTCGACTTCTTATCGGTTTCTGGAATTGAACGTCATGCTACAATTTCCTGAGCCGGACAATTTGCAGTACGGTAGCTGTTTAAGGACAGTAACTTAGGCAACAGCCATAGTAGAGGCACGCGATAATACCACTGGTATCCTAAGTTAAGAGTTGCACTCCCATTCGCGAAGTTTATGTAATGCGGTGAGTTAGGCTCTGATGTAAAACAATACCCATGTTCCCGGTGCCTCATTGTGCTCATCTACTCGAGTACAAGGTTCCGCGGGGAGCTATGGGACAATTATTTCAGGTTAACCAGCCAACTATATTCCTATTTAGTTCAGTTAATAGGTTCTTACCCTTGTATAATAAAGGCTCTCATAACAGGCCGTATCTATCTATCGTTAGCACGCTATGAAATAGCCAAGGGAATAATTTCTGACCACTTATTTACGGGCCATCGCTGTCATCTCGAGCATTTGAGATATTTTCCAGGATAGCTTGGCGCGGTGGTGGGGTACTTGTATCCTTCTGTTTCCGTTTAGCAGCTGCACCTTTCTCAACCAGTTCTTGTAAGAGAGCTGAAGGCGAGAGTAGTGGAGACGAGGGTGGAGAGGATATGGTTGTATTTGTATTAGTAGTCGCAATCCGCAATGAGGGGACCGGGGGTGAGGATAGGAGAATTATGGGGTCCATCCTTGAGTTCAATCGTGCCATGGTGGGAATTGGAAGTGCGCGATGGGCATACTTGGGGAGTTGGGACGCCAAAGTGAATTTCGCGCTAGCGGCAATGGGCGATGTTGACAGGGGCTCACGGCGGCCGATGGTACCGTATTGCTGGTGCACAGAAAGCTCCTGGATCCTAACACGCTTGAAGCTTCATTCCCGAAGGCTTCACTTTGACTGAAACCACCAACCAGCAGTTCCAACCATGCGTTCTCTCCAAAATTGGGGCGCTCTTTTGCTGCCATTGTCCTCCCTGTTTTCTCTCGCCTCATGCTCTAATTAGTGCAGATTCCACTCTTGACCTGCCCAAGGATTTCGTTCCTCCACAGGTCTTTAAGAATTCAAATCTCTTGCGGACAATTGACATTACCAAGCCGTATGTCCGCGAGACTGTTGCTATGGTTATTGACAATATCTCCAAG
>QOVD01004967.1:0-21706 GCA_003521225.1 Tuber microsphaerosporum | reverse complement strand
GGGGGCAGCTGGTGGTGCCGAAGGAGCGGAGCATGGGGTCGGCTGGGTTGAGACCCTCGAGGCGATGTCTCTAAGCGAGCCCCGTGTATCCTTTCCCAAGGTGGCTAGACTAGAGTTGGTGGCGTCGGTGGCTTTCTGCATCTCGCCGAGTCTGCCGTCGATGAGGGAGAGGGAGTCAGATAACTCCTCCATCGTATCCGGGACGTTGAGGAGGGGGGCGATGTTTTTTTCTAGAGCTTTGAAGCGCCCGGTGAGCGAGACGAGGCCTTGGATGGCCGAGGAGAGGAGGGAGATGAGCACTGCTTCGCCTGGGGTAAGGGAGGCGAGTTCAGCATCCGTGAGGGAAGTGATAGGGCCCGCGGCCTGTCCGATGAGGTCCTTTGTCTGCTTAAGTAACACTGCGATGTTGTGGAGGCTGTGGGAGGGGAGTGGGGTGGGAACCCTGGAAGAGTGCTGGGACGAGTGGGCGGAGGAGGTGTGAGAGGCCATGAGACCTGGGTGAAGCCTGAGCTCAGGCGAGTTTTGTGTGGGAAGAGTATTTTGTACCAGATGCCAATGGTGTTGAAAGACGTTCGTAAGGGTAGGGGGGGGAAAATTGCGGGAAGGGACCTTGAATATGCATTGCTAAGGTCTATCTTGCTTTGATATCTAGCTTTTGCTAGTACATTCAGGATCATCCTCGGGTTTGGAATCGTTTCATCGTCCTTGATGGTTATATCATTCCTTGCAGTGAGGTCAACCAGTGGCCTCATGCGTATCTTATCCTTCTTTTCCTGGGCGAACATAGGTTCTGCTCCATGTACTGCTTTTCGTTCCATAATCCCGCTTTCTATCTTCTCTTCTATCAACTTTCAGAGGTCTGCTACCCACCGTTCTGGGATAGAATTGGTTGGTAAACTCCTTTGTTCCGTTCCTGGTTTGAGTGTGATCTCATGGTTTATCTTTCTGAGTGGTGGTAATCCTTCTGGTATAACTTCCGGGAATACCTCTGGGTGTTGTTCCATAATAGTTTCAGTACTAACTATAGCCGCTCTTATGTTTCCGCTAGTAGGTGTGCAGTTAATCCTAACTTTCTGTTTGGGAAACACTATTGCTAACTTGCCACATTTGATTGTAGCTTGGTGTTGTTTGAGGAATGGCATTCCTATAAGGGCATCGTATTTTGCTAGATTTCCAACAATCATTTTGTTGCCTTTGGCACTGAGCCTTTCAACTGAGAGATCAACGATACATTCCCTATGGCTTTCTGATCGGGATCCTTTCATAACCATGTGTATCTTGGTAGGTTTTTCCATTTCTGTACAGGGAATACCGTGAACAGTGACGAAATTTGCACTTATCAGGTTGGCTCCAATAGTTCCCGTATCAAACAGGACTCTAGCTTCTTTTCCATTGATGAATATGGTACCTTCCAGCGCATGTTGTGCTTTGATTGTTACGGGTCGAGTTGCTTTAGCTGATGCATAGCTTTCGATCTCAAGGGAGTTGATAGAGACTTCGTCATATTCGTCCTCTTGTTCTGCTAAGTTGGAGGATGCTTCCTTCTTGACCTTTGTCTTTTCTTTATCACTTTTGCTTGGGCAGTCTTTTGCTATATGCCCTTTTCCGCCGCTGGTGAAATAGGCTCCTTTATCCTTTCAGTCCTTAATCTTGGAGGGATTAGTTTGTTTGTTTAATCCTTTCTTAGGTTTCCGATCCTGTTTCTGGTCTCTATAGTTGTGGTCTTTCCTCTCATGCTTGTCGTTTCCATAAGGTCCACTGCTTCGGTTGATAGCATCTAGTCTTTCTGCAGTGGCGATCATTTCGTGAATTGATTCATCACCTTCGTATCGAGATTCCACATCTTGTCGCTACTTGGAGTACATACATGCGAATAGTTGTTGGATAAAAGCATAGTCGCTAATGGTGTTAGGAGGTAATCGTGACCTGTGCATGAGTAGATCTGTGGCAACAGTCGCAATTTCGTATACTTTGCCGTTCTTGACTTGGCGTATATCGTGGAACTCTCTATAGGTGTTGTCTTTCTGTTTTGATGATTGAAATCGTTCTCTTAGGTAGGTAATCAAGAGGTCCCTGGTAATATCTTCGCCATATAGTTCTGCTGCCTGGAATGCAGCTTCTTGTGCTCGCCCTTCTGTATATAGGATCTAGTAGTTCCCTAATCCTTCCACGCTCTGTCTTACTCCATGAAGGCGAAGGTAGAGTTGGACTGAGCGGTACCATCTGTCAAATGCTTCTGGTTTAAGGTCGTCACCTTCGCCGGTAAACTTTGTTGATGTAGGTACTTTGATGCTTAGCTTCGCTGTTGTGGCTGGGCTAGGTGTGGGACTTGCTGGCCTATTACTAGGACCTGCACCTTCACACATTCTGTCTGAATAGCTGCTACTGTCTGAATCGTCAGGGTCGTTCCCTGGTACCGCTTGTGTTGGAGTAGCCTTTGTAGGTGATTCCGGAAACCTGCCTGGGGTTGGTGTTCTTGCCTTTTCAAGTTCCTTGATCATTCCGCTAGTACTTGCTGAGCTTCGTCCCTGGATAGCTGCCTGGCAGCTTCGTCAATTGTGAACTATTCCTTTGAGGCTTTGATGAATCGTCCTTGGCTATCTCTGGCCGGTCTCTTTCCTCCTCGCTTAGAGGCCTTGCCCCTACTTGGATCTTGTGACTGCGAAATCTTTATAACTTGTTGAAGTTAAAACAATGTAACGGCCGCATGGGGTAGTGCCGTATATCGATAGGATAATGATACAGTCTCTATACCAAAGTGCGGTATCTAACGAGACTAAGTACCAGAGGCTTAGACGAAGTTGTTGTAACAAACTTCTTACTATATCGCAACTACTTAAGTAGTTTCTAATAGTAGGTGTTTGGTAAACCTAAGTGAATACTAAAGATTCTCGAAGCGAACTGAAGAAGTAACTGTTCAACCAAGTATATTGAAAACTCTGTCTGTCGAAGTCTGCCTTCTCTAAGTCCGGAGAATAGCAGGTCTTAAATACACTTGTCAGGCAATCCTGTGCCTTGCTAACAACAATAATAATAAGGCTCCGAAAGTGGCAGCCTTGAAACTCCTTAGGTATCAAACCTAAACATACTAAGTATCAAACAAAACTCAAAACCAAAGATAAAACATACTAAGTATCATACGATACTCAAAACCAAACATAAAACATACTAAGTATCAAACACTACTTGAAACCAAACACAAAACATACTAAGTATCAAACGATACTTGAAACCAAACACAAAACATACTAAGTATCAAACGATACTCAAAATCAAACATAATAACTCAGGTACCTGTACCGGTTACACATTGCCTCCTCTCCCTCATCAACCCCACAGTTCCTTCGGCTGCGGGTACCTCAGATGCTGCATCGATTGCTCTAGCTTCAACAGCTCCTAATGCTACGTCTATTCTGCCGCCTTCTACAACCCCAGCTCTTGTGACCCTTGCGACGATTCACCCTACCCCTATAGCTCCTCCGGCTCCTGACTCCCAAAACGTCGGCACGGCGGGGGGCACCAAAAACCAAAAGCCGAAGCTACACCGCCGAAGTTACCAGATTGCCAAAAACTGATTTCGGCTTTTGGAGGATGTCCCCTGGCTTTTTGTTTTTCTCAAGCCGTCTCTGATTGTGATGCTGTTTTGTGGTTGGATTGTCAGAAATTGTCTCTATGGCATAGTGTGTTTCTTAGCTAGTATCAGAGTAATCAGAACATTACGCCCTTGCTTTACCGTCTCATACCTATTGTGATCTCTCACGCCAGGCACTGTATAAGATAGTGATGTCCTTTGCCCCTTACTCTGGCTTCGGTAACTCTTAACTTTGCCTCGCCTCAGTAGTGCTCATACTTCAAATTCTTCTGAACTCAGCGTATTTCGCTTTTTCGATCCAAAACCGGACTGGTGTCGAGTGACCATGAATACTATTATCTGTCTGTTCAGTGGTGTTGATTCAACGTCCGGAGATGAGGTTTTTTTTTTTCCATTATTCATATCATTTTTGGGTGTGGCATATCTCTTGTCAGAACTAACGTGACTAACCGATACTCGTTCTGGCTAGATTTCACCCAGCCTCATACCTTAGCGACACTCCTCTCGTAGAACCTTTTCATACCACAAACTTCAAACTACGAGAATTGACCTTGTCTAGATAACGAAGATAATGTTGTGGAATAGAAAACCACCTTCCGCAGGTCTGACTTTCAATTCTATACCGAGTGATAGTCTGTGATGAACCATCTGTCCGGCCCTATGTTATAGCGTATAATACCTGACACGTCCTGTCGTACCAAGATACCTTTGTAAACTCTTGCTTTGTGCAATACTCAAGATCCATCCAATTCTCCTACATACTCATATTCTGATAATTCTCCTGCTTAACTATGACTAACGGTCTAGTATTGCACCATCCCTAGGGAACAAGCCAATTTACGCAGTAAACCGACTCCCTGAGTAGGCAACCTGGCCTGGCGTAGACGCGATATGATACCAGATTCCATGGAATCCACGGGATCCAGATCGTAAACACAGCAGAACCAATCAGGTACCTTCAGGATGTCATACTACCAACCATCACGTCGGAGTCCTTCTCACGGGCCAAATGAAACCAGTATTCTCGTAAGGGCACTGATGCACACCCTAAGATCAACAATACAAGCCAGGCAGGATAATGAACCCAAAACAGAACCCAATGGAAAAGAGTATTTGCAAACAGCTTGTTTAAGCGACGATAGCAGCGATGCGTACCAAAACCTAGACGACGGGGAGGAAACTGCATCAGATACTGAGCTTGATACATAAGAGCTCGATATTGAAGAACATCAGCAAAAAACAACAGTGTACTTTTTGCTATATCTTGTGCATCCTGAGACCCCTGTTTCCTTCCTGAATATATGGAAACTCTCTTCCTGTGCATCCCGGAAACTAACTTTTGGCCAGTTCGCTAGTGGCTGATTTCAACTTAATTGCACTTAGTGGCACTTCGTAGAGTCTACTATTTTGGGTACATGCAGGAGTTCACAGTGGGGAAGTCAAATTTTGCCGTCAAAAATTTGAATTATCAATTGGTCAGTCATCTAATACAGTTAAGGTCTGAAATTTTGCATTTAGCTCGAATAAACTACTATTTATAAGATAAGCTAAAGTGTTTTTCTCTCTGGACAATTTCATTTATCTCAGGAAGAAAACTCATTATCAGGATGCAAACTGACGTTCAGGATACAAGCAGGTTTTCCGGAAGAGCCAGGATGCACAGGAAGACCAAAATGCAAACCGGTGTTTTTTGCTGATGAAGGCACCACATCCACGTGGCGTCATAGCTCACAGGCAGCTGGTCAACAGGGCAATAGTGGCATGAGAACTGTGCGAATTTCAACCACTTCCGGATCACAGGCAGTATTCCTTGTAAGGCGGACACCAGTAGCTTGTGGAAGCATAATACGTGGTGGACCCTACAATCCACTGACGTTCCTGTCTTCTAGCATATCACAACATTCGTCCCTGCTAGCCACCCATAGTATGACCACGTCTGGCGTCAGAAGCTTGACTCCACCAGATGAACCAGGAGTGCCACATGACAGCCATCTGGGGCCCAAAATAGACTGGTGGCGAAACACGGTGACAGTGGCAAAAGGGGCAATATTAGGGAAGGCTATGGCTCTGATACACAGGTGCACCCCTTTTGATGACCCACTTCCGAACGCCGTTGCTTTGATGTCGCAAATGTACACAGTTTGGAGTAAGGCGCAGGATGTGATATCCGATGCAGGGTATATTGAACCGTCAGAGGAGAGTTTGAAACAAGTTGACCTAGAGAGCCCTGATCCGATCCACAATAGGGTATTAACAACCAAAGCTTCCGCAAAAACACATATCAGTCTGAGCGCACTTACTATACCATATCAAGGTGAATATTCAAATGATGTACAATCTTCTGAAAGACCCTACGGCTAATGCAGGAAGAGCTGATTACCTCCTAGAAGGGAACAGGTTCATGTACTCACCCAATGGATATGATGTTCGTCTCTAGCGGTTCGTTAAGCTATCATTGTGGCTGACTGTGAACTGGGTGTTGAACTTAACGTTCAAATTCCTTCTGCCTCAGATTACCGACTCGATATATGGCAAGTATTTCAATGGGGTGAAAATGCAAGGGATGCGGGACCGGGGATTTTTGTAGCGGATCAATGGTACGATAATCTGCCTGACATGTGTAATGCTGTGCCATGCACTGCGGGGCCGGCAAACCGGGATATATAAGACGCCATCTCACTTTAAGCATGCTGTTGTTAGAGGTAAGAGTGTCTGAATCTTGCAGTGTGATATAAACGACCAAGACGGCTACTAGATCACCGAAACGCAAGACCTTTTCATAAGGCAAAAAAAGTATGTGGCTTGGGTTGGCAAAGGAGAAGCGGGAAGCGTTTATTTTAAATCTTCGTCAAACAATCTCTCGAAGACTTGAGAATCAGTATAGGGTCCTGCAGGAGCAGCGTGAAGGCTTTACTGACGACAACGATGCCGTTTACGCAGAACTGCAGCGTCAGCTAGGTGGCGAGAGTCGCTGACAGCCTGTGATGCGAAGACAAACGCCAATTGACGCACTAGTCCAGAGTCTAGGATGGGGCCAAGACAGCCTGGATCAGTCACAGGAAACGCACACGTCATTGGATTTCAGCCAGACTTCAGTTGACTTGGAGTCTAAGTTACTCGAGTTAGATCTAGTCAGTCTAGAAGACGGATGTAGTAGCCAGGCTGAGGAACCATGACAGGCGAGTGCCACGAGCCCAGGTCCATCCAGCCGCCTATCACTCTGCTACAAGGATTCTGAGCCCAGGCAGGCTCTATTGGTGGGGAGTGGTAATATACAACACAATGCCGATGGTGGGCAGGATGAAGTGGGCATTGGAGGGGGTAATTAGGAGAATTTTGGGCATGTAGAGTTATTGAAATAGATGTAGATTATGCAATAGTGATGTGATGAGAATCAGAGGAGTATCAGCTCAGAGAGTAGAAATGCGAAATATTTGCAAGTGACCTCCTGATGACAGAAAAATAGTGAATGAAACGTCACGATGTAGTAGGGAACAGGGCGCGACACAGATTTACACGTCGGGACAGAGTCTAGAATACGTGGGAAGAGTGGGGGGGCAATCCCAATGATATCAGGAAAAAGCAGTAGGGCCTCAGACGTTATCGGGAGGGTATCCAGAGACCAGAGCGATTCATCTAGAGAGGACGAGCTCGGATCTGGATGCTTCACGAAGAGGTGAAACATCCAGGCAGAACGAGTATTAGATAAGAACTTCAGGAAGAGAAGGCCAGACGGTGGGCGACGACGAGAAGGCGTCAGGAAGAAAGGTTAGCTCATCAAACGTCATCAGGAAGCAAGCAGCGCGGGTCAAACGTCATCAGGAAGTACAGGACAGAGGGGTCTCTGTCTGGAAGGCGTCAGGACGCTGGAGAACGCAAAAACGATCTGAGTGAAGTTTTACCTTTTGGGCGTCCTGTGCGTCCTTTACGTCAGACGCACAGGATGCAAAGTAATATTTTTCGCTGATGCTTCTCAAACTCTATTAAATCAATTTTCCCTTTTCTACCATAAACTTAATTGTTAAACTCTTGTATCTAATACTCATTGCGTATCTTGAGCCAACAAAGCCAAATTGTGCTTCCCTTCTTATATTTTTTATAACTAGTATGATTCAGACCTTACCAGCAATGGCAAATCTAGCATCCTCGTGTGAGGTTCCATTATTCGAGCACCTACGGTATAGTGTAAATCGAGTCCAACAGGGGCCTCGAAGCCTGCCAAATCTGATGTTGAATCAAGCAATGCCAACCACAAATTTGAATGAAATAACTCCTTGGAGATGTAGAGAATACTGAGAAGAACAATGTAGAAGTTGTTTTTTTGTTTAAGTGTTTCTGTAGAATATGATTCAAGGTGAAAATGTCAAATTTTTGGTGTGAGTGAAAACATAGGGCCAAATCTACTTAGAGCATGCTGAAAAGAACCTAGGAGAAAAATGTGACATATGATTATATAATAATATGGATAATAGAGGCAGAAAAAGAGAGTAAGAGGCAGTAAATAATCTTAATTAATATCCAAGTGCACGTACCTTACCTCCCTGTTGCTCTGTATTGTACTTCCGGTCATTTCAGCCCTGGACCGGATCGGTTGCCACGGAATTCTTGTTTCACCGGAGGACCCTCCTCTAGGCACTTTCCACCGTATGATATCGCGCTTGGCTGGGCCGGGCCGCTCGCTGGTTTTTGTGGGTCCAAGGGCACGGGCCGGTATTCAACAAATACTGTACTGTAGAAACCCAGGGCCCAACTTGATCCAGGGACATGCATACGGCATGATTTGGAGTTTCCCCGCCAAAGTTATTCTTTCTTCTTTCTTTAATTCTCTCTTTACACCCCCTTACCTCCTTATAGCAAAACTTAACCACTCGTTTTCTCGGGATTAATTATTTTGTCGAAACACCCAAACCCTACTTGCGAATGTGTCCGGAAATCCTAGTACAATCCAAAAAATGCCACCAAGATTTCCAGATATAATACCTCCTATTTCCGTAAGTATAGCACGTATTCTGGCAGCCCTACCGCCACGCCGCGAGCATTGCCGACCAAAAACCGGTGAAAGAGTCCGGAATGGATAATCATGTAGGGCAGGGTGCAGCTGATCAGGGGCAGCCATGCAGAGTATAGCCACCGGTAGCGATTCTTAGGTTGGGTCCAAAATGTGCTTTTCCATAGTCCGGCGCAACCTAGCTAGTATCAGATGTTTATGCGGATGAATTCACAGCCCGCGGCAGATCTACCAGAGCGCTTTACTCCTGGAACTAATGTCACTGGTTTGCTGTTTAGCTCTCGCGAGTGAGGAGGTCCTCTGCAGTGCAGGGGGTGAAGTGAGGTAATGGGTGCTAGATTTGAGGGACGACCCGGCGATTGGAGCAACCTGCAGGCCGCTGTGATCCAAACAATAGTGGTATCAAGGAAAGAAGTTCTATAAATTTGGTGACTGCCAATAATCTGTTCTATGACAATCAATCCACCAAGCCTCCTTTTACCTCACAGCTCCACATGCTCGAGTGACGCCTCGTGCACCTCCACTGCACTCACCAAAACCCCCAAGTTAAGTGCACAATTTCTACCCCTCCGATAACAGCATCTGATTGGAATCACTGTGCAACACAAATGCACACCACGCGCACACATGATCACTCGCCATCATAAATCACCTGAACTGGACTGAACTGAACTGAACGCGACCTCTGGACCATGCGTAGCGAAGATACTCTGCGAGGGGGGACGGTAACCATACAGGCAGCGCACTGCAAACATCAATATGACAGGAGTGTAGCGAGAGGGAAAAAATGCAAAGTGCGGAAAAAAAAAACAAGAGCCGAACTCCACCAAACACACTGGTACAGTATATACATACGTATAGTGGTATCAATAAGAAAGAAAGGAAACGGTAGAGAGTTACAAGTCTAATGAGTTAGCCAGAACGAGTGTATGGATGCGGAGAAGTGATTTATCTAAAGTAATCGGTCCTGCTCACTACCTCTCAGAGGTAAGGGAGATGGCCCAGGAAACCGAGGACTCAACGCCGATTCGCCAACCTGTATTTCTGTGTTTCCGAGGACACCGCCGTCTATGCTTGTACTTTTCGCTCGCTCTACTAGTCCATCGTCCTCGCCGTCTTCGTCGTCACCTCCGACTGGGACGTATGCTGCTACGCCGACGGTCTCCTCTCGTGCCTGTCGGCGCATCCTCTTGATCTTGATGTAATTGTATGCTGCGATACTCAATATTGTGACACATAGACCTGAAATGTTGATTGGGGTTAGAGGATCGCCAAAGACTATTGTTGCCGCGGAGATTGTAACGACTTCTTTGAAAATGCCGCAAATTGAGAGGGTTACTACGGAGGTGCGCTGGAGGAGTCTGCGGATTGTTAGATAGCTACAATCATGAAAGGGTATATTGGAGCTTACGCAAATTCACTGCTGACCATCAGAAAAGCGATTGCCCCGGGGAAAAGAAGAATGGCAGCAGTATTGATAGCACCCTTTTGAGCTGCTAATTCGGCCAATCTCTCACCCAGCGGTCCAAACCCCTCCACAGGTATAGCAATTGTTAGGATTGAAATGAACATGAAGGGCGCGAGGAAAAATATAGAGGAGAATGGATTAGAGGTGGCTGGATTTCTCAATAGCAGAATTTGCGTGAGTGACCACCGCAGTCCAGACAGAGCGGAGGACAGGATCACAAGAGTAAAGCCAATTGGTACGAATGTTGCCTCTCCGGCTACCATCATCACTACACCAACTGTCATCACAGTTATGACACCAACTAATTTCCATGTCACCTTCTCAAGACGAAATATAAAGGCGAATATTAAGACGAATGCTAAAGCCGAGGATTTACACATAGCTTTATCAAAGTCAGCACATCCCCTACCCCATTATCCCATTCGAGCTGTGAACCCAACATACTGTAAAACGCAAGGGTAATAAATTTCAAGCTCATGTTTCCAAGGCCAATATCCAACCCGGTAGCCGCTCCGCACGGGCCAACTCGGGTTGCATAGAACCATTTCGTCATGATGCCGGCTCGTTGCTTCCTTCGCTCCTCGATCGAATTCCCTGCTCCCATAAAGTGATCCATCTCGGGGTCCTCAGGCTGCGGATCGGTGGAAGCGGACTTCCCGAAAAATCCTACAGGCCGTAGTTTCGGGAACGCGAAGAGCACAAGAGATGCTAGAGAGAATTGGACAAGCATGTGGGTGCAGGTAGTGAATAACGGAAATTTGAAATCGAGGTGCTTGGGATCGAACATCCATTTGTTATACTTTATCCAGATAAAACTTAGAAGCTGCCTGACAATAGAGAGCGAATGTGGAGAAGGCCATCTTACAATGGATATTAGGAGCGAAAATAGATACCTAGAAACGGGCGGACAACACGTTAGCGATCCAATAACTGCATTCCAACTCAGAGATTCCAACCCACCATAGCCCAATCAGTATGACATTAATGGCCAAACTCCTAATCACCTTTATATCCGCAATCCTTTTCTCTTCCTTACTAACAACAGGCCGATCGCCATCTGCCATAATCAACCGATCACCAAGACTTGGACCATTCCCGCCTTGTAAACTCAAACCCCTTCGATTCCTCGTCTTCACTCTCCCTTGCTCATTACCATCCTGCCATGTATCCTCCTCCCCTGCATTCGCATAGTCACTCATTTCAAGATCCTCAGACTCGGAATCAATCTCTAGACCCGGGCCTGCCTCGTTTTCTTCTTCCGAAGACGAGAACCCTTCTATATTGTTAGATAACGTAGTTTTTGACTTTGTTTGCCTTCTAAGTCCTTCTGCTGCTCTTCTCGCGCTCTGTTGTTGGTATTCGAGGGTTCCGTCGTCCACAACAGGGAGTGGGAACATAGGCGACGACGGAGTAGGGGGGCACACTTTATTACCAAATGAGGACTTCCCCTTAAGGTAGGGAACTTCCGAGTCATCTGAGAGGTCGGAGGAGAGTGGATGGGGTATAGTTGGGGCTGGAAATGTCATGTTCGGTACGCGAATTGGATCTTGGCTACTTACCAGTGATCCAGTCTTGTGGAGGAGCGGACTGTGCCCTGCTTCGGGGGGGAGACGCGGGCCTCCGGAAGATCAGTCTCATTCTCACGCTTCCACTAAAAGATAAAAGGGTGAAGCAGCCAAGGGTGAGATTGTGGCTAATGAATGCCGGTGAGCCACTCATCACTCTAGGCTCGTTGTCGATTACCGGTATTAGAACGCGACTTATGAGCCGCGTGGCAGTGCTCTTGGTTGTCAAAACAAGAAAGAAAAAAACAGTCGGCAAATCTAATGTTGATACGCACCATACCGGTATCTCTGTTTACCCCTCCACACTCCCCTCCTTGCCCACAACCACATTATCTACTCTCGGTTCAAACCATCAATCGCGCTCATAATGGCTGACAATGATACTACTTCCTTCGACCAGATCGAACTTCACAAAGAGAACATTCAGCCCCTTGCTTCCGGGCGCTCGGCTCGCGCCCTTGTCGCTTCTCTCTCATCCCGTTCGAACCCAGTATTTGCCCGTGCCGAACATGCAGCTAAACAAGCAGAGTTTGAGGAAGAGCTACGGGGATCTTTGGACCTAGATGACCCTTTAGAAGTCTGGGTTCGTTATGTCAGCTGGACACAAGAGACCTTTCCGTCTGGTCATTCAACAGACTCTGGTTTACTCCAGCTGCTAGAGAGGGCAACACAGACATTCATCCACGAACAACACTACAAGAATGACCCAAGATACCTCCGCCTATGGACTCAGTATATCCAAAACTTCTCCGATGCTCCTCGAGAAGCTTTTGCCTACCTTGCTAGACACGATATCGGTCAGCGGCTCGCCTTATTCTACGAAGAGTACGCTGCTTTGCTTGAAAAAATGGGTAGAAAGAGGCAGGCTGGTGAGATTTACCAGACTGGAATAGAAAACAATGCTAGGCCTACGGACAGACTTCTTAGGAAATTCGAAGAGTATATGCAAAGGTTAGAGCATGATCCCCCCGCGGGTGATGAGCCTGGCTCCCCTGCGCTGCCAGCAGTCAGGCCAGCTTTAGCTGCAAAACCCTTTGGTGGGGGGTTAGGTTCCGGAGGACTTGGCAGTTCTCCTGCTACACAACAGCAACCGCAAGCGTCACAACCAAACCCAAAACAGGCGAAGCAGAAGATGGCCATTTTCTCCGATGCAGACGCAGCTCCCACAAACAAGGCACCAAATGCCATCGAAAAACCAACTAGTGGCTGGGAGAACATCGGTACGCTGGAGCAGAGGAAGAAAGAGAACGCTATAGAGGCTCGGCCATGGGTCGGCGAGGTTTTGAAGCAGGAAGGAGTCAAAGCGAAAAGTGCAGAGAAAATGGTGATTTTCAGGGACGAAAGTGTAAGTAGCCTCACAAAGCCATGAGTCGCCATTTTTCATCTAATCATCTTTTTTACCTCATGTTTACACAAGTAGAACTAATACCGCCTATCTATCCGTTCTTTTACGATCAATTGCCAGTCTTTACCGAAGCAAAATGTTTTACCTACTAGTTTACCTTCAAATAAACGACCAGAGCGGGTTGCTGTGAACCTTGAATTGATTTATGCAGACGAAGAAAATCCTACTGAAGAGCTGTCTTTCGATGAATTGAGGGCGATCAAGAGAGGCCAGTATGGGATTGACTGGAATAGGATACGTGAGGGACAAGCTGAGGAAGCTAGAGAGCGACGAAGGAAGAATACTCACAGAGGAGAGGTAGCGGAGGAGTCTCGAGCGCCCATCAAAGTTAAGACAGTTCTCTCGCCTTCTCCAAATAGAGGAAAAATAAAACGAAAAGGGCAAGCACCTGCTAGCCCCACAATGACATTTCATACCAGAGCAGCAACAGACGAAATATATGACATTTTCAACCAGCCTATGAAGAAAACTTCTATGACAGGCGAAGATCGCGATGATGATAGAAGTGAGAGCGGTGGGGAAGAGAGCAACGGCGAGGACTACACAATTGGCACTCAGGTTGGGCAGGCAGAGGAATCCGGTCCGGAAGGTGGCGATGGCGACGATGACGACGATGAGGACGCCAGAAGTGTGAAAAGTGAATGGTCCGACTTTACCCTTAGAAGGGATGTTCCGCCGCGCGAAAGCGAGGAGGAAGAAGAGGCAGAAGGGAGTCCAGAGGTTGAGTCAGCTAAGGCGGGGTTTGAGAAGCTCGCTATCCATCAAGATGAGCCCAAAGCTGGAGGCAGAACGGCGATCCACAGAGACGAACCTAGTGACGAGGAACCTGACCTACCATCCCGTCCCGCTCCTCACAAGATACTCATCCCATCGCCTCCTGATGATTTCGATCCCCCTCGCCTTCCATACCACGCTGCAAAGGAAACTCAATTCCAAGGGCAGAGTAGACTACCATATATGACACCTATTGTCGAAAAGACGGAGTCATTACCACCCACTACTGCTAGGCGAAAAGATGTGGCCAAAACCCCCAGTAGGAGTAGAATGCCTGATATAGTGGACGGCAATTTAATGAGCAGCCCTTTCGAAGAGTCCAACAACTCTGTCTTTACCCCACCACTTGTTCCATCCCAGCCTGCTCCATCTGCCGCTCCGGCCCGTGTTCCCAAGGAGAGGAAACCATTTAGTGTCAAGCCAGTGGCAGCGGCGAGAGCGAAAGAAACCACCCAGAAGGGCCCCATAATCCAAGATCTACAATGTAATCCCATGGATGAATCTCTTCGAGCTAATATCTTTGACAAGCTTCAACCACCATTGAAGACATATGAAGGCTTCTACGAGCACACAACCAAGTTTGGGCGAGGAGCAGAGATCAAACGGTTCACGAAGGCGATGTCAAAACGTGATGGAGAAAAAACTACAACTAACATCTCGCAAGCTCCAATTGTCGAGTTCGTCACAGGTGATGGAGGCAGTTCTTACACCATTAAGCGTGAACTAGGGAAAGGCGCTTTTGCCCCTGTCTACCTTGTGGAGAATAACATCGTAGCCGATGCCGAAGACGAAGCAGAAGAAGCAGGTCCGGATGATGAAAACGTGGCCGACCTCCTTTCCCTTAACAAGAAGATAATTGGACGAGCGCGCTTCGAGGCTGTGAAAATGGAACACCCACCGTCACCTTGGGAGTTCTATATCATGCGACAAGCCCACCGCCGTCTCGGCGTCTCACGGCCAGTGGAGTCAATCCTGAAGGCCCATGAAATGCACCTTTTCCCGGACGAAGGATATCTCTTACTTGAATATCGTGACCAGGGCACAATTCTCGACCTAGTAAACATTGCCAGAGCAGAAGTAGGCACTGGCACAAATACCAGTGTAATGGACGAGCAACTCGTCATGTTCCTATCCATCGAGCTCCTCCGTACTGTCGAAGCAATGCACTCCAAGGGTCTCCTCCATGGCGACCTCAAGGCCGACAATTGCCTCATTCGCTTCGAAAATACACCAGACAATACCTGGTCCGCACGATATCGGCGAGACGGTTCAAATGGCTGGCTCAAAAAGGGAATAACCCTAATCGACTTTGGCAGAGGAATAGACATGAAGCTCTTCCAGCCAACTGTGCAATTCATCGCGGATTGGAAAACCGACAACCAGGACTGCGCAGAAATGCGCGAGCTCCGGCCGTGGACCTACCAGGTGGACTATTTTGGCCTCGCCGCCATCATCCACTCCATGCTCTTTGGCAAGTACATTGAGACCACAGCAGACCGTGGCAACATCCTCGGTGGCGGAACTAAAAAGTACAAAATCACCAGCTCCTTTAAGCGTTACTGGCAAACAGAGATCTGGAGCTCTGTGTTTGATGTTCTGCTCAACCCGCTTCAATACGTTATGGACGAGGAGAGCACTTGCATGCCCGTCAGCAAGAGCGTGTGGAAGTGCAGGGAGGAGATGGAGACATGGCTGGAGGCGAATTGCGAGAAAGGAGTCGGATTAAAGAACCTGATTCGTAGAATGGAGGGAGTCCTCGGGAAGAAGCGTTAGTTCTGCTCTGTCTGCTGTATGATTCTCCCTGTTTGGAAATAGATGGCGCTGGTGTCGGTGGGAGGCTGTTTTTCTATCCGTCTGTCTGTCTGTCTGTCTATCCGTTCGGTTGGTCAGCGTTAATGTAATATGTTTGCTATTGACACGCTGCCCATATCTCTCTTTTCTCCCCGACCAAACCATTATGCTTGTACCATTGTCTCACCTCCTCTCCCACTCCCCTTGCTCCTGAAAGTATAATGCCCACAAGCGCTATTCTAGATAGCTCCACAAACAGTCCACCGCATCTTAACCGCCAATTGCAAATTTGAACGGATTATCTGTCCAAGGCATCACAGCCCACGCTGTAATACCCGAGGTTCACCACCTCCGTCAACTCCGTCATTCGTTCATTCATCCTGTTCGAAGGCCTGACGAAGGGCCACGCTACGCATCAAGAACCCTCTCCACTATCAAGATATAACCCAGGCCAGGCGCTGCCGTAGCCACAAGACACGACCAATCTAAGATACCAACAATTTACAAATGCGGCAGCATCTAGTGCCCCACCCACATCAATTACATCCCCCGGATGAGAGCAAAAACATAACACCCCGAGTACTATGCAGAATCTACTCTACTCTACTCTACTCTACTCTACTAGCACCGGCACTATGACTTATTCAAGTATCACCACGGTTGAAAATCCAATCACTGTAAGTGTATTATACTGGCTAACAACCTGATATAATACAACTCGGAGCTTGGCTAAGATTATTAGTTGTGGTAGCACCGGTACGGGATTGTTCGGTACTAATACAACTACCCTATCCGTTCACTAGGGATAATTCACACACCGTTTAATTCCAGTACAGTACTCATGTATAATATAAAATAAGGAAATACTGCATATCCTGTTCATTGATGAGTTTAGTGTTAGCTTCATGGTAAAAGGCTGGGGTCGTTTCGGCAGTAGCGAAGGGATTATCTAAATTGGCGTAGTTTTGAAGCAGGGACGCCCGGCCCTCGGCGGGAGTGAAGTGTTTCTCAATACGTCAATTGAAATCCTCGGTAAGCTGTTTTAAAGACGGATCGATCCAATAGGACTCATGCATAACGTACATGAGTTCAACTATGCGAGCACGACCTCGGCATAGGTTATGTTTTTGAGATCCACAGCGTCCCCGTTAGAATTTCGACCAAACCGAGTATTTGGGAAACCAGCATTCAGGTATTTGATGATATAGACAGGTGGCTTGTCAAACTGGGCGAGACGTTGGATTTGCCGAGTGAGATAATTCTGTGATTTAGCACAGCTTTATATTGCAAACGATTAGTTGAAATTTTTCGAGCGTCAAATCCTGATTGGTACTCACCAGAGCCTAGTACCCCTGGTGTTGTTATGAGGAGCCGATGGAGGAAGGACTGGCGAGCGGACAAGTGAAAAAAGGTAGAGAAAACAGAACGGATGAAGTCAAGATGGAAACCCGGCTGTATATTCATTTGATTCGTATCCTACTTGCTTGTCTCTCTAGCTATGGCAGAGCATAGGGTTTACATAGGCAATACGAAGAAGTTCCCCCACCATGCTCTCTCCCCGAAATCCTTCTAGGAATGACTCTACAATAAAGGAGTTCCAGTCCTCTTCTCATCAAACATTCCGGTCCATCCTGCGGTTTCCTCTCTGGTTGCTCCCGGTCATGTATGCAAATCTTCAAATATAGTATACCCAGATGGTATATCCGTTCCTTCTCTTCATTTGATAATGAGTGACAGAGGGACCTAAAAGCCAACGAGGGACACAATAGGAAAGGTACAAAGAAAAATACTTTACCACAGAGTGATCACTGGTGAATTCCAACAACGGGCAGCAAACTTGTGAATTGGCTCACCCACCTGCGACCGGACTGTTAGAACACGACGGCAAGACCCTTATAGGTCTTCTGTGAGCCCTGATCACCAAACCCCTTTGCTTCACAGATTGCTTCCTTGGCCTAGAACACAATATCAATTAGAATGGGCCTGATTGTATAATTGACCAAGGTCAACTTACACTTAAGCTAGCATGTGCCTTCTTTGCAGCTATCATCTCGCTACCGAAAAAAACACCGTGAAAGGCAACTGAGGGGTTTTAAACTTCTCGGACCAAGATCCTGTCAAATAAAGATATGTACTCTCCTGTCTACCAAATCTAGAGCCTGAATTGAGAGCAATTATTCCAGATCTCCAGAGGCGTTCGTATATCTGAAGGATCGATTGATAGAAATCTTCGAAGGAGCAATGACTTTCCATTTCTTCCTCCCGTCCACCACAAGTCACCGGGAAAGATGGATTTGCCTTTGCAATATTAAAAAACTTGTTGGACGGTATCGATAGAACAGGGTTTAAAGGAGATGTGCTTCAACCCGGTCATCTCCATGTACTCGTTGGCAACCTCAATTGATGATGCCCAGGTGCCAATGGTCAACCCCCCAATTGGAATACCTGCAGAACAAGGCTGGGATAAGTGGCATCACCGTACAATATCTCAGAGCTTTAGATAGATAGGATTGACTGTGATGCTAGTACTAGGGATCGTATTTTGTTTAATACTCTGAAGAGTTGCGGTAAGACCCTTTGCATTAAAATAAACGCAAGCTGGCAATTTTCGCCAGTGCAAGATATACAATATTTGAGGAAATGATATAGCTTACTAGTTAATTTGATTTGATACAGTCACTCGCCATAAGTGTTCGTGATCTGAAACCTGTTTAATTAGTGATTGCGCAATCCCGGGTGGTGGGGTACTTCAACAGATGGACACATGCGCAAGTGAATGAGCACTCAAGAGTTAACGATCAATCTGATGATCAACAACACTTCATGGTAATTAATAAATTGAATAATCAAAATAGAAATAAGACTAGCTAGTACTTTGTATAACCTCCCCTTGCTTCCAAAACTGCAGCTACCCTATCAGGCATTGATTTCCACAACTTTTCAAAAAATTCCTCAGGAATTGTCTCCCAAACAAGAGGCAACACCTGTTCAAGCCTTCTCTTTACATCTTCTTTTCCTCCTGGGGCATCTCCAATCCTAAGATACTGCTGGTATAATCGCTTTTTAAGCTCAACCTATACATGTTCAATAGGATTCAAATCAGGGGAATATGAAGGGTGCTCCTCAACTTCTATACTATTTCTCTCAAACCAATCCATAACACTATATGCCTTGTTAACAGGAGCATTATATTGCTGAAAGAGAATATCGTCAAGTTAAATACTCAAGGAAATCATTTGATGATAAATAACAGGAAAAAGATGTCTTCTTAAAAGTCTAACATACCTCGTCTTATTGATATTTTGAGTAATAGGAACCAAAGGACCCTTTCTCTGACCCCAGAAATATCCCCAAACCATGAGAGAAATTCCCTTATCTTTCTCCTTTGGATGAATACACTCAGCAAGTCACTTCTCTCCTGGCTCTCTGAAAACTCATTACTGCCTTAAATCCTTGGATTTTTCCACACTTTAGTTATCACTCCAAATAACTCTTGTAAAATCCTCAACTGTCCAATTCCTTTGCACTGTTGGCCATCTCAATCTCTTAGCAACATGCTCAGGTTTGAGTCTGGGCCTTGATTTGGCTAGCCACTTCTTGATATTGACTTCTCTGAGTATTCTATCCACTGTTAATGTGAATATTAGTTAACTGAAATCATGGTCTGTCACTCTGCCTAAGGGTAGTACGAGAACTCCAGGGTTATTTTTGATATCTGTAGAAAGTGATATACTGGACGCATATCAATACCGGAAATCTGACCTGGTCACTTTTCAATTGGACATGACTGCTTAAATGAGGGTGTGACACTGTTGCTGGCTAAGAAGGGATGGACGACCAGTGCAAGGAATGTTATCCAGAGATTGGCATTCAAATGCTCGAGCAAGGAAGCTTTTAATTGTTGTCTACGGTCGGCCAATAATTTAAGCCACAAGGGTAATATTGCAAAAGCAATAGAAAAAGGCAACAATCATTCTCTTTTCAACATTGATCATTGCTCGTCTGGCTGTTTTAGGAGAGCGCTTTTTTTGTAGAGGAGAATTTCCGCATAAGTTAACCATAGTTGAATTATTTGACCAGGAGGTAGACATAGAAGTGTTGTATTGAATAGTGAGTTGTCACAATCACAGTTGCATTCTAGCATTTTGGTAAGGTTGCTTACTAAGCTTTCACAAACACTTATAAAAAGTGACTGTACCTAATATTAATAGTGTCCGCAAGAAAGCTCTATGATATGACAGTACAAGATGTTATCCTAGCAATAATTACAAGAGTAGATTGAGGCAATCAAGAATATCAGGTATTATATCAGCAATGGTCTCTCCCCACTTTGTTTGTACCAATATAGGGCCTTGTCCCTTCAACTGGTTGAAAGGATATAGACTGAGTGATCTGAATCTCTGTCGAATAGCTCCAGTTTGTATCTAGTCTCATTGTTTATACCTTTGAGAGTACTCCTAATATATACGAGTAAAGTAGTGGCAATCTTATTGTAATGGGTGAGGAACACCTGGCATGGAAATGCCAATACAGCTTCAGAGACGCTTAGAAGCACAACTGACAATATTTCTGGGTAGGAAAAAAAATGATGGCCTGTTTCTGTAGATATTCAATCAGCAAAATGTCAGTGTCAAATCTGGGGCGCTTACAAAGCTAACCTACTAATGCAGGTAGACTATTTGAGGGGACAACAAATGGGGGGAACAATGAATGCCAAGCAGATGCAGGCTGAAAAGAGTAACTATCACTTGGTAGATAGGAAACCCAGCTACTATTTCTTAGAAATAAATAGGGATGTACCATAGTTCAGATAATTCAAAGCTGGTAACGTGAATAAAAAAGGGTAGACGAGAACATCAACAAAGCTGTCAATATATCAAATCAAACCAGAGTTTTCAGAGTACAAATACCTCTGTTAAAATTATGGCAAATATCTCCAAGTACTCCAACGTTAGTATACGATGGAAATGTTGGAGGAGGGAGTAGAGAAAGATAAAATCAAAGCAGCAATTATGACCAATATTCCTCCATCCTCCTTCTGCTACTATCTACTCGGTCAGAAAACAAGAGAGGAAGAAAATGAAAGCCGCCAGAAAGTCCTACTTGAGGAGGAGACTCTCTAATAGACACATGCTATGAGCTAGGAAAATGTGGGTTTCCGCCACGGGTGGTAGATATTAAAGAGTTAGCTGTTGCGATCGCAGGCAAGAGAGAAAAAGATATTTCCCTTGGTGAACATTGGCTTGATGGCTTTTATGAAAGGCATCCAGAGGTAAAAGAATTTTATTGTAAAAAGATTGAGTATATCTGTTCCACCCGTGGAAATAATTTACTGTTACTCAATCACTTCTCTGATATGGTAGGTAGATTGATCAACCAAGGTAGATTCTACAAACTTGAAACTAATATTGGACTCTAGTATGAGAGAACAGTCAATGAATATAACATTAAGCTATGAAATACCTATAATATTGATGAGATTGGGTTTATTATGGGGTATGCAAGGTCCAAGATGGTAGTTGAGATTGTACGTACTCCTAGAATTGATGGAAAGTTCTTTCATGATTAAGGTAACCTTTTTCTAATAAATCTTCAACTTGGAAATCATTTTAATAGTTATACAATAATGGAAACAAATTGGGAAATGACAACAGTGGTTGAGGGTATATGCGGTAACGGTACCATATTAGATCCTATGATCATATATAAGGCAGAAAGGTTCTTATATGAGTGGTTTATTCAGTGTGGAAAAAGGTCCACTCGAAGCACCCGCTCCTCATACCTGCCCTCCTGTCTCCACTCCTTTCTCACGGCCACCTTCCTGGATCGCTCAAAGAGGCCGATGGAGTGATCTTGGACAAGCCCGGCAAGGCCTCCTACGAATCCCCTGCATCCTTCCGCGTAATTGTTCTTCTCAATACCTTCTCCAAGATCCTCGAGAGAATTGTCTGCTCGAGACTCGGCAAACTGGCCTGCTCCATTGGTCTCATCCACAGAGACCAATGCGGATCCCTTCCTGGTATATCCACTTTTGACGCAGCAGCCACCCTCGCTCATGAGGTCCGGGCGCTCCAAGCAGATCGCCGCTTCAAGGCCTCCACCC
>QOVD01004961.1:0-34054 GCA_003521225.1 Tuber microsphaerosporum | reverse complement strand
CCCTACGTTGTCCTTCTTCTCCCACCCCGTCTGAGAAACTTCTTGCTCCATCAAACGTTTCAGTATTCCATCCGCCACATTCGCCCCCACTCCCTCTCGCCACTGGCAGCAGCAGAAATAAGGCAGCCTTTCGCTTTCAAGTAAAAAAACAAACAAAACGAGCGGAAGTGTTTTCTTTCTATCCCGCAGTAATCGAGAGAAAGATAGCAAGAAGCAGAAACGAGAAAAAGGAGAGAGGGCTGGGAAATTAGGAGGAAAGGAAAAAGGGAGTTGGACGACTTCTAATTTCTCATATATCTTTGGTTGTGAACACGACAAAGCGATTGATTCGAGAAAAGAAGAGAGGGATCGGGGAAGGAGAAGCGGAAGCGGAAGCAGAAGCAGAAGCAGAAGAAGGAGAAGGAGAAGCACCAAAAGCAAAGGGGGTCACGAGACTATCCGACGAGATTTGTTTAGAAGAGGAGGAGAGGTTCGGCCTTGTTTGCAACCATCCGTCCATTCCTTTCCCCCTTCCGTGCTGCTTCTTATCTCTTCGAAATTGTGTATTCTGGTATTATTTTTTCCTTTTTTTCCTTTCCTTCTACTTTCCTGGGGGAAAATCGGCAGTTTGGGCGGATTCGAAAAGAAAGTTCTCTCTCTCGGGGGCTGTCTGTTTACTTGCCTCCCTGCCCTGCCCTGCCCCACCATAGTAGTCTACGCTTTCGTGTAAAAATTTCGGCTGTTGGGGCTAGCCATCGCCAACCCCCAATCCATCCTTTCAACCAACGACCACCGACTACCACCACCGTCACTACCACCCCCCTACCCCCCACTAGATACATCGCCACATCCACAGTCGCCGTTAGACACGCGACAAAGGGGTAAATTCTACGAACAAGCTTTTATTCTCTAAACACATACGAAATTCAATTCCATTCATGGCTGGTATGCCCGACGCAACCCGTCCCAATTTAGGAACCCGGTGCTTTTTTCTTTTCTTTTCCGTGTCGCTAACTTGGTTTTATTTGCAGAGCCGCGTCGCAGTGTCCGTTCCACGAAGGGCGTGAACAATCGCCTCTCAGATATTGGTACAGATGTCGCGTCGCCTACACCTAATGCCCCCGTCGCCCCGAAGTCGCGAAAGAAGTCCACTGCGAAGGGTCGCGTCACGCCTCCTCCTCCTCCTCCTTCTCCTCCTCCCCAGTCCGAGTCGCCCAAGAATGAGGTCGAGGAGAAAGGCGGGCCGGACGATATCATTCGCTGTGCGTGCGGCGCAACGGAAGAAGATGAAGATGATGATCGGATGATGATTCAATGCGAGGGCTGCGACGCCTGGCAGCATACTCCCTGTATGGGAATTGTCAAAAAGCACATCCCGAAGGTTTACTTTTGTGAAGTTTGTAGGCCGGATCTTCACCAGAATTTGTTGGCGCAAATGGCGAAAGGGGAGAAGCCTTGGGAGAAGCGTCCAGGTGGGAGACGGGCCAAGGGAGCCAAGGGAGCCAAAGGAGCCAAGGGGGGTAAGAAAGGTACCACGCCTGCGAAGAATCAGAAAAATGAGGTTACGCCCACTAGAAATCCGAAGAAGGAACCAACCCCAGTTCCTGTTCCGCCAAAGGAGCCTACTCCAGTTCCCGAGCCTAAGGTTACCCCGGCCAAGAAGGCCGCTCCGAAGGCCACTCCGAGGCGGAAGAAGGCAGAAGTGAGAAAAGAACCGGAGCCTGTTCTAGAACCGGCTGTGGAGGCTCCGGTAGCGGTAGAGGAGGACAAGATGGATGTTGATGTCCCTGTCGCGCCGGACGCTCCAGCGGAGCAGACCCCTGCGCCGGCCGAACCTTCCGAGGAGATAGACCGTGAGCGTACAGTGTCCATGGAACTGTCTCCCGCAAAGGAAGCCGAAATCCTGGGCGCTAAAAAGCCCACAGCTGTTGTTGAGATACCGGCAGATCCTAAAACCGTTGGGTTTGCTAAATCTCCTGTGATGTCTCGGATTGACGATTCTCATCCTAAGTCTCCCTTAGCTAAATCCAAGGATCATCGTCCAAAGGTAGAATCTCGGAGAGACTCTATTGTATCCAATAAGCGAAAAGCGACGGACGAATCCGATAGCGAATACAAGGCAGATGATGATAAAGTACTTTCCCAAGGGCCACAACCCCAAATCGTGTCGGCTGACAGGCAGAAGCAGCAGCCCGAGAAAAAAGCTCGCCGTGTGTCTTCAGCGACCGCGGCTTCTGTCGATGCCACACCCACGAAAACGACACCAGAACGTAGACACTCATCAGTACAAAAACCACCTCCTAAGAAGTTAAAACAGGAGGATAACACGCCTCAGAAGGAATTGGTAGGGTCTGTTGATGAACTCCGAAATGAGAGCCGTCGTAAAGTTGTTGCGCACATGATTTCTTCCTTGCTCGAAATTGCGACCAAGCTAGTCAATGAGCATGATCTTCATCTTGGAAAGGACCAAACCGCTGAACAACTATGTGACAAGCTATGCCTGGAGGTAGAACATCATGTTTATCTGATTTTCTTCAAGGATGGTGCCCTATCAAAGGAATACTCTAGGCGACTTCTTTCGATCACGCGTAACCTTCGCGCCAACGGCTTACTGAGCACTGAACTGTTGAGGGGGGGTGTTGAACCGGCGCAGTTGGCAGCAATGACCTCGGAACAGATGGCCTCCAAAGAACTTAAAGAATTCCAGCAGCAGGTGAGGTTGCAGTCTGAGAAGCATCACACTCTAATCACAGAAACTGGCCCACGAATTCGGAGAACGCATAAGGGTGAAGAGGTTGTGGGTGAACTTAAGGAGGGGATGTCCAATGGACAGGACACACTACTCTCTGGTCCAGTATTACCTCTGCTAGAGCACAACGAGAAGCCTGCGACTTCTTCGAAATCGCCTACAGCAGACCCCAAGGACACCAGTTCTACGCCTGATCAAGGGGATACCGAACAGGGCGCGCGACCAGCTCCTATCGACACTAAGAGTGCCGAGAAGAATCAATTTAACATTGAGAATGTCTGGAACCATGTCGAGTCACCTGATACGGATAAGGTTCCAAGACAATTTGGGTTGGGTATAGCCCCTCCCTCAGCACGCGTTGCCGGTGACAGCAAAATCGATAAAGATATCGACATGCTTCTAAAGGAGGATGACGGTACTGGAACACCACCGTACTCGCCTACCATGTCAGAGTCAGATCATTATTCACCAGCTCCGATTGAGGAGGAATCCATCTGGAGAGGGCGAGTAGAAATGAATGGCATAGCAAGCCTTTCCTCTACGGCTCGTCTGATCGGGGGTCTCGAGTATATTGGATCGTTAAAGTGGTATGAGCTTCTATCCGACGTTTTGCAAGTCGACGGCCGTATCAAACACGATCGAGCAACGGAATACCTATGCGGTCAAAAGTTTTCCAAATCCAGTTCACTTATCATGGCATCCCTAACCCCAACGGATTCAAATGCGGATCGGGAGTTCAACCTGTTATTTGACTACTTTAAGGAACGAGATCGCTACGCCGTTGTGGGAAAGCACGCGCTCAAGTGTATTAAAGATCTTTACATTGTGCCCATCGACACGAACGATAACCTCCCAGACTGGTTCAACGTGCTTGACCCACCGCCTACAGTTCCGGAGAGCGGTAGGGAAAGGAGGCTTCTAGTCATCATATTCGTTGTTATCCGTAGCCACGTCGGTCTCCCGACTACCGCTCCCACACCGACTACATCTGAATCGCCGTACCCACAACAGCAGCAACCGCCACAACACTCCCGCCTTACAGAGCAGCCATACGCATCCCCGATCACGCACACCCCACAAGCGCAGTATCATCAGCAATCGGCATACTCTCCGCAGACGCCGCAACCTCAACAGCAGCAGCAACAACAGCAACCCCCAATATATAACTACCCCACAGCCCCCAGCACCTCCCCTCCCCACCAGCAGCAACAGCAACAGCCCGCATACAATACATATCCATTTCCAACCCACAACGGCAACTCTACATCCCCACCACCCGCACCCGCAGCAGCATCAACACCTGGGCCAGCACAAGAAATTGAACTCTTGCAGATGGCCCGCGACCTCCAACGCATGATTCCGGACCTCCCACTCGACCAGCTCCTTGTGATCAACAACATGCTGAGAGACAACCCGGAAATGCAGACAAACGATCAGGAAATTGTCAAATTGGTTGAAGCTCATCTTGGGGGTGGCAGCGTGTACTAGTTTAGTTTGGCGTTTCACATTTTTTCATTCCTCCGATCTTAGTCTTTTCATTTCCTTACTTGCTTCCTTGTTCCCGGGATTTGTATTTTCTCTTGAATCTCTCTTCATTTCCAATTGCTGGGCTTCGCTGGTCACGTTTTGTTTGTGGGTCGGGGGCGTTTAAAAATGTTTTTGCCTTTCTTGTTGCATGCTATACTGGATGGATGGGTGATGATGAGGGAGGATGGCAATGATTGGCAGTACTTGGCCATTTATAAAGTATTCGGACATATTGTGATTCATTAGTACCTGTCTTGGCGCCAAGCGTCCGAATACTTTATAAATGGCCCGTACTAGTGGTGAGCGTGGAGGATATCACGAGAAGTGTTGTGTAGGGGAAGTGCCGTGTTAATCAGTCAGTCAATCAGTCATGTAACACATTACATTTTCCTTTGTTTACTTTTCTTCTCCCCCCTGCCTAAATCCAAATCCAATAAGTGAATTTATTTCGTATTATTGCAGCTATTCCACACACACTCTTTTTTTATATTATTCTCTCACTGCTTTATTTTTTTTAATTCATTCGTTTGTTTGTTATATTCTCCCTCTCTCCCTTTCTCTCGCTCAGACAAAGGAGAACGCATGCATGCATGCACGAATGAACGAATGAAAAGAAAAAAAAAACCGAAAAAAACCCCCTCCTCTGATACCATTGCTCTTTGAATATTGAATTAGTCTACCCACCATGCCATTCCATACCGGTACCCCGCTCTCTCTAGCTGTCTGCCACTTTCGTTAACATTTTATTATTTTTCCCCTCCTCCTCCCCCCCTCGATTTGATTAGTTTTGTTCGTTTGCTTGCTTACTTGCTTGCTTCGCTCGTGTATTGTACGTTATATAAGTTAGTTGTCCAGTAGTTGTTAGTTAGTTAGTTAGTATCCTTTTATATTTTTTCCTCCTTGTATCGCTATATTCTGTTTGTGATTTTCGGAAGAAAAAAAAAAAAGAGGAAAGGGAGTGTAATAGTAGGTTAAGTTGGGCTTTTTTTGCTGAGAGGAAATAAAATTGAAGATTAAAGGTTAAAGAAATTGGCCCTGTCGGCTGGAGTTCCTGGGTGGTTGTTTGGCGCGTTCGGATATTATAGATTGTGCTCTGGGGTGGGGTTTGTTTGGGTGGGGGTTGTAGTATTCGGCTGGTGGGGTTGGTATATTAACTATCATGAAAATTGAAGAAATTTTTTGTCAACCCCTTGTAGCTTGCTATTACCAACACTGGTATCCAGAAAGAATCTATTATTATTATTTGCTTTACAGCTGTCATACACTTTCTTTATGTAAGTTTTCCTTCCTCAAGTATACCAACTATTTCCAAACACTTTTGCTATTAGTATTATACCTAAAACATCTTTTGCTAACTGTACTTAGATAATACAAGAATCACCTGAAAGCAAATATAAATTACACTTTGGAAGTGGAGGCTACTAGTTCTACAGTACAGTGGTATCTCACTATCCCAAATGGCCATTTTTTGCAAATGTTATTAGGAACAATAAGGTATCTGGGACAAGAGGATATCATGAATTATAGTAACAGATTCAGAGAGTATTATTCAGAGAAAAATGAAAGATCTTTTATTCTTGAAAAGGTTTATCTCAATGAATATTCATATGTAGAAATGGCACAACTGTTTGTACTTTTGCAAAGCTATTAATTCAACTTTCATGTTGACTTTGTTCTAAGTATTATTGAAATTAAATAAACATCATCTATAATAACTACCTACTCAGAGACCAGACTCTTTACTTGTCTTACCTATAGATATCTATGAGAATTTTGAGTCTGTTACCTTTCTCTGAGCATGTCTTCATTGTTTTCTATTATTGCCTACTTAATATCTCTCCCTCTTCTGAGCCCTACCTTCTTTTCTTTACAGACTTAGTTTATCTGAACAGTTTAGAACAGATTCAGCTCAGCAAATCAACTTTTCATGAGAATGAGGAGGATTATACTCTAAGGTTACAAGCAAATCTAAGACTTGCATATTTCCAGTTCAACACAAAAAGCTGCCAGTGTATCGCTGTCTGAAAGTATTACATATTTTGCTGATTCAGTGTGGTATCTGGTTGAGTATTACAAACCTAACGAAGCAAAAATATGGTTTTAGATAACTCTTGGTTATGAGTCGTAGGTTTGGGATTATATTCATATGATTGATACTTACAATGTCATCGTTATTAAGAAATTGGTTGATTATTTCTCATGACTCACAATTGTAGTCATATAATATTATGACTTTTGCACAGAACTCACATTATGAGTCAAGGGTTTCACGTAGATGACACAAGATGCACACAAGACTAGTTGTTTAGACTATGATTGGTTTAGGTACATTGTATAGTTGACACATAGCATTCAGCCAATGGATTTCCCATCATAACTCACTCTGAGTTATGAGAATATGTGACTTGAAGGTATGAGTCACTAAGGTTAGGGTCGTGGGAGGAATGCCTATATAATGAGAAAATAACAAGCTAGATAGTTTGCTACGAACGATCTCCTCTCTACCTCCGGCGATTGAAACCTCAACACCACAAGAAATCATCTTCAACTCCATCCACCAAAAGGCCTCCCCCACTATAGCTTCGGCCTAGGGGAGGCACCCCCATCAGGCCCCTCGGCCATTATCATGATCTCGGCCTGGGAAAGCATGTTTCCAGAGGCCTTTGCGTGGTCTCCTCCTATCTTCTTCCTCTTTCCGTCGTCGCTTCACTTCACTTAGCAACACAGACACGGTCGGCAACCCTTCTGTCTACGTTTACGGTCAGCGTTACAGTGTCCCGACTCTGGCAAGAGTACCTTTTCATCTTGAGAGCTCAACCCTTAATGAGGAAAGGTTCAGTTAGTAACATCTCAGTTCCCGTCATGGGCGTTGTCATCGAAAATCATTCAGCTATGGCCTGTTTGTTGGCAGTTTCTAGCCGGCTGGCTACCCCTCCGTTTATCGTCCGATCTTGGACCAGTGGTTCTGTTACCAGCATCTTTCCACCCTCCTGTTAGACACATTGGAAGCCCATGTTTACAATACTGGAAACCAGTGCACGGACCTCCGGAGTGCACAGACCCCTGTGCACAGACCTCACAAATATGGCCATTATACACCTGTGGCCCCAACATTGAAACAGTACATTTGCTGCAGCACCTATGGTAGTTGCACTCACACTCAAGAATTCCTTCCAGGGACCACTTGCAATAAAACAATATACGTCGCAGCTCTCCGACTGAGCAGATGCTGTTCGCAAGATCTATGAGAAAAGAACCAAGCAAAAATTATGCAAGTTGTTTGGACCGAATCGGTCGACGTCGTATAAAGTTATAGGCTTTCAAAGTTAAAAGAGCTAAGGGAAGTAAAGGGGTGGGTGCTTGAGTGAACTCCTTTTATGAGGGAATTAGAGGCCAGTACGCATAGTGAAGACTAACAGTCCCACTCAGAACCAGTCAGTAAGGGAGATGCATTGAGCGCAATTAACTATAGCTGCGATTGTGAGCAAAAGTTATCTGGAAACCTAATGCTTATGCAGCATAAGAACTCGTTCGCATTGAATGGTCTGCTGACCAAGGACTTGGCCACTTCTTACATGGTTCGGTGAAGAATGTTAGAACGCTAGCACTTGTTGAGCTGAGAAATCTCTGCACACCTATCATTGAAGGGAATGACAAACCCTCATAGTTAGATGAATAGTGTATATCTTCATAATGCTAAGCGGATGGTCAGACAGTTATCTGGGTCAGAGAGTGTTCGAACTTTTTAGTTAGTAGTAAGTAGTTAGGCCGCGAACACTAAGACACAGAATATAAAGATTGAAGTGCTTCCCTTGCTGTAAAAATGATTACGCACTAGAGAAGAGATCTTATCAATATAAAAAGTTATCACTCTATAAACCTTTATCTTACCCAATTATCTATTTATAACCATGATTACTTCTTACGAGAAATTGTTACACAAGAGCCTTCTTAGACAAATCTCCGTATACACATACTCAGGCTTAGCTCGATACTACAGTGACGATATCGGCTACTCCTAACACCAAGAGTCGGCTTTTTGGAAAGTTGGCTGCCAATCCTCAACCCGCCTTTTGCAGTTTACGGGGGCACCCTTCAGTTTCGGTTGATACTTGTTTTGCACTGCCTTAGTTGTCAGTTTCGTTCCTTGGCTTGTGGAGTAATGTTTTGCTCGGTTGGACATTTCTGGCTACAGTGAACCCCTTGAGTGATCAATGCTCTTGGTTTTCTCTACGTTCGCTAATGGGATATTAATGTGGTGTATTTTGGTTTTATTTTTTGAAATTTTATGGTGGGAGTTGTGGGGTTGCTGGTTTTCCAGTTGTCTCCATCAGCAAAAGTTCACATTTGACCCCCATGCCTTATGAGAGACAGGGTGGATGAGGGGCCAAATTATAAAACTCTAGTTGTTGTAGCTAAAGGCAATAATAGTGTTACTCAGGAGTAGACTAGGAGCATTAGGTAAGAATAGCGGAGTTGTGGTGGAAAGGTTGCATCAGCAAAAAGACAATATACATCCGGCGAAACGTATCTGCGCCTGGACGCATAAGGTACGCCCAGCTCGCCCCAGACACCTGGTATGTCCAGATTCTTGCTTTCTTACCCAATCGCGCCTACTGCCTTGAAATGCCAATTTCCTTTCTCCAAACACTCCATAGACTGTGCTCCAGACCCTCCCAACCTACATACCTCTCTCTTCTGTCCTATTCTTCCCATCACGCCCGGAGGCCCTTACCCTGCATGCCCACCCCTCTATTCTTTGTCCCTGATCCTGCCATCGGGCACCGGCTAGATTAACCCACTGGGATCTCGACACTTCACGTTCATCCAAGTTTCCGGCATGAAGAATCTGAACATAGGGGGGCTCCTGGACTCTGAATTCTGACTCCAGGATTCCCAACTGTGTTCTTATTCTTCATGCCGAGGACCTATATTTTTCCGTCTGACTGCATCCGCTAATCTCGGGCTGATCCACACTGTTTTTCATATTCTAACCCATCCTCCGCCGTCTATCTCCGACAAAAGACAATTGACGTCTGACAAATCGGACTCGCTCTGGATACCTGTTGCGTCCAGATTCTGGTTTTGTTACCCAATTCCACCCACTACCTTGCAACGCCAATTTCCTTTCTCCAAATACTCCATACACTGTGCTCCAGACCCTCCCTTGCCTACATACCTCTCCCACCTGCCATCTTCTTTCTAACACGCCCAGCGGCCCCTTCACGTCCACCCCCAATTCTTTGTCCCTGATCCTGCCATCACGCGCTGACTAGATTCACCGGCTAGCCTTCTGATACTTCATGTTCATCCAGGTCCCTGGCATGAAGAAGCCAAACACATGGGAGCTTCTGGACTCTGAATTCCGACTCTGGGATCCTCCGCTGTATTCGTATTCTTCATGCCAGGGACCTTTATTTTTCCATCCAACTGAGTCTGTGGGCTGATCCCCACCAGTTTTAGTTTACCAACCCATCCTCTGCCGCTTCTCCCAGACAGTGTTCTCTCTATCCAGATCCAGACGGGCTTGTCCGTTGAATCTATAGTTCTTTGTTTTTAATATTTTAGGTTTCTATTTCTATCTTCTGACTAAATATGTATATAGAAAGTTTCAATAAATGTCATTAAATGTCTGCAGATTAATCCGGTGGTTTACTAGCTATTGCCCATCCCAATAAGGAACCACATGTGCCTGCATAACGACGACTCCAATATCGATTAACCTCATATGTTGACCATTGCGCCGCTTGCAGACTCGTATATGCCCACTTGACTCATGAAATCTGCCACCCTTCACTGGATCAACAACTTGAACAAATGTTAGTCAACTTGCAATCCCCGTTTGCATATTTCTTAACTTAAAAAGCCCTCCCAAGCGTTCCACAGCCCGTCCGCCAAGTTCACCATACATATCTGGCCTGCCAGCCTGTATCCAGATCCAATCTTTTCTGGCACCAGAGTTTCAGAATGACTTCTTTCCTGTACAGCGCGCACGAAGAAGCAGGGAGATATTAGTAACTTGAAAGTCTGGATCCGGAATTTCAAGCTGCATGAATAGCTTAGCCGGACAGAATTTCAGTTCGCTGGGGTCAACTGGGAGCTGCCGTTCATCAGTCACGGCCTGACGGATGTAGTTAACCAATTCCGCAGCCAAGTCGTCATAGCAAATCTCTAATTCAAGGCAAAGCTCAAAAACTGTGACGACATTCAGGGTCCACCCTTTCAGGACTTGCCGTGAAATCTGGTGGGACAGGCAGGTTTCGATACCTATCCCTAGACTTGAACCGCTGACGTTGCCATTTCCAACCGCATCGTCCGCTGTCCGTAATAAGTCCATTGTCAATAATCTCATTCCAATAGCGTGTTTCCTGCTGTATTGTGCCAAGATCTGTTATGCAGCTTCATTTTTATTTAACCTGCGGTGCCCTTCCTTGATCTGGTGTTTATGTGCCAGCTCGCTGATATTAGTGGAATACATTAGAAAAGACCCAAAACGTCACATATGCTGTACAAAGTGATTTAGGTAATGCATCTTAATGAAATTGAAAAGGTATTCCCACTGTATCAAATCTGCAAATTGATTGGCCCTTTCAATTCTGGCTTCACCCAGTGGCCGACGCTATTTAGCGGCAGATCCAGTGCCGACCCTAGTTCTGTGCTCATTGGCAATCCGTTCCCTCAATTCCCGATCCTGACGGTCAGCCTGTGCACTTACAGCCTTAGTTGTACGGAACTCAAGAAATATGTTCTTTGTTTTGTAAAAAGGTCCGCCAAAACAGTTCTATGTAACAGAACGTCTCTGGCGTATGACTTTGATACTGAGTCATCAGGGTGAAATCAATCAGTGAGCAGATGCACTGTAATACCAGCTTGAAAGGTAGTTTTTGAGAACTATCCAGATTTTGCAATGCGGACGTCAATACGGCTGAAATACAGCTGCCAAGGTTTCACCTTTCTTTGGCTTGCCACTGCATAACTTCTCGATAAGCCTTTTTTGGTGCACAGAAACGGGAATAAGGCGGCAATTCTTTCCAGATATCATTGAATGCCTGCTGCTGTTTATGCTTTTTCAGGAATCCTTCTATCCATTTCATCATGTGCTTAAAAAGTGCTAATAGATATTGTGTAAAAGGTTGGGTTTCTCAAGGTTAGCGGGGTTTACTTGGTAGAGTCCAGAGAATACATTGCGGTCCATTTTCACCCCAATTTGATGAAAATAGTCCACGATATGGGTGGCTTGAGTTTGTTTGTGCTCTCTTGTCTTTCACGCATAATCGGCATAGTCCTGTGGCTTGTATGTGTTTTGTGGATCCTGACCAAGTTCTGTGACTAGAACCTCACACTGCGGGCAGGAATTACTGGTTATTCTTTGCAATGTGGTATGCTCAACATGGTCGGCAATCCAGGCTGATAAGATTGGAAAACATAGGCGCATTTTTCCATCTGCACAGTCCATCATGGCGGCGTGTTCGGCAATCTTCTGCAATAGGGCCAGAATGTGATTGAAAACAGCTTGCACAGTATTAGTATTCATCTGCCGCTGGATTTCGTCGGTTCGGACTAATTCATGACTGAGTCTTGGTGGCATAGGCAGCAAAGCAAGTAGTAGGATTGGCATCTTTGTTGGGCTATTTTGGGTCCGGGAAAGGATATTGCCAATTGTTACATATACCGGCCACGCTTTCTTTTCTCCCGAGAAGTTTGTGACGTGAGACTGGTCAGACAATCTGATAACAGGGACTACCGTCGAGCCTGCGGAGAGTGCTTCCTATTAATAGATCTTAGTAAAATACAGGTAAGTGATCGCGGACTTATCATACCTGAGTTTCTCACCACCAATCTGCTGTTTGCATCTCAGAGTATAATTGATCACCACTTGAATCATATTTGCATATCGGCGCATAAACCATATCTGCTCTGTAAGCGACCTGCCGGAGGAGGTAGCAGACACAGGATACAATATTTTGGTAGTAGAATGTGGTTAAATGTTTTCCGCATTCTGGTGTTGCCTCGGTCAATGATAAATATTCTCTGAATGGGTCCAGAGTTTCCAGTTGCTTTTCCAATGTGTAGGCGGACCGAAATGATCTGAGTTCCATACTACCCAATCCTTTGCCAAAGTAATCGTTAATTCACGTCATTAATACCTTGCTCAGTACAATTCAGCTAGGCAAATTGAAGTCGCCCTCGGAACAAAATGGGGCCCATGGATCATCGAGCACGGCCTGGTTAAGCTCCTCATATCCAGCAACATCGCCAATTGATTTGCCAGTAGCAGTGATCGTTTGCTGACTATATGGGATCGACTTATCTGGCTGTCGGGAAACGTCCTTTATGTCTTAATCATGCTCTATATCACTGCCTGTCTCCTGTTCGCTTCTTGAATCATATCCTAAAATTGCTGGGTTAGACTCATAGTCAGAATTTCTCCCGTCCTCTGCAAATTCATCTGCGTCACTAGTGACGTGTTGGTTGACTCCTTCATTCTGTATAAAAGATGTCTGCGCGGATGAAGTTCGTGGCCCAGAGTCCGCGATCTCACGGTGGAAGAGTATAATATCATGATGTATCATCCGAACGTGTTTTTCATAGGCAGCAGCTTGCTGATAATGCTGGCAATAATAGTGGCACTTCGTGGCCATCCTCCTGGTGTCTGGCATTTCTGTTTTATTTCTGTTTCAAGGTGCTAGTATCTGGTAGTGTATCGGCTGTGGCAGCGGATGAATATAGTCTTAAAGCTGATGTCCAATGGCTTTCAAACTTGAAAAAGAAATACTGCAGAGTCCCGGTGGTTGTCGGGAGGATCAAGCAGTTGTGGTTTAAGCTTTTCAAGTTAGGTCTTCGGACCTCTTGACGGACCCCTGCAGCTTCTCTCCGGCTCAAACGTCTATTTCAAGCATATATAAACTTCAAGAAGCTACCTCATGTTCGTCCTAAACCCTTCCTTGTTTGTACAGCGTACAAGTGTTTATCAGATGAAAGCCGTCCGCGGCATATATAAACAATGCCTCTCCTCCTTCCTTTCTTCCCTCTCTCCATCACTTCTCATCAAACACAAACTGACCTGAACTCTTCTCACCCACTTTTCCCATCCACTTTCCGCCAGCTGGCCTCTAGCACCAGTTCTCACTTGAGTGTACCGAGAACTGTATTCATCCGTGTGGTATATACTCTATTCATTCTCTGTCCATTTTGACAAAATGGCTAACCTGAATAATCCTAGCCCCAGTATTTAGTCCGCGAAGGACTCATCTGGTCCCCGACATATCCATCCGCTCCCTCACTCTCTCATAGGTCTGTAGCATCTAGAGTCTATCCTTATCCTTTTATCTTTATCACACAGAATTTTGTTCTAAAACTTGCCACTGTAGAAATAATCCACCTGCCAAAGGCCGCAATAAACCCTCTCTTCCATCATGCCAGCATCAAAGAGTGGACTTACTCGCTCTCAAATGAAGAGCCATGAAGGCGATGGAGACATTGCCTGATGCAAACACATCTGCCGCTTCCAAGACCCCAGTACGACAAGTCCTGAGTACAAAACTTGGTGGAACGCCATCAAGAGGAGAATGGAGCAGAATCGCATCTGGGGCTGGAAACTAGCCACCCCTGACCTGTGGGTAGCCATCCAAGCATATGCCCTAACTGTCGAACCCCTGGCCAGCAATGGTAGAGCTGCCCTCTGGCAGCAAAACTCAAATGCCCACCTGCATTTCCCTGAATGTCTTGACTTTCTGCTTAAGGATATAGCGAGAAAGCATTCAAAAACTTTGAGTTGCTTGGGTGTCGCCGTTCCTCTGGCTGTCCCCCCTGCTCCTCCCATGGCCGCAAATGATCGTAAGTTCCGTCCTTTGTTGTACATATTAATCTACATGTCAATTTACTAATATGACATCATTGGTTTTGCCGGCCCACGTAGCATCCGCGTCTGGATAGACCGGTCATCTACTTATTGCAAAGACAACCCGCTCCCAGCGGGCTGGAGCATGTCCCATGGAAGACATATCTGGTGATGATCTGTGTGGAGATGACTGAACCAACTCTTAAGAGCTTGCATACGACCCTAGATAGCTGGTTTGCCCCCGGTATCGGCTATAGTCACCTGGTTGATGTCACTAGATATGGCAGCCTTTTGCTACTTGACTCCCGAGAGGACCCCCTACCACTATCTGAAATGCTGGTCCTATATGATGATACGCAGATCTGCATGTCGTGGGGACAATATCCGCTATCTGTACCAATGTACATGCTTTTTCGAAGACATCGGACCAATGATCAAGAGCCTGGTACCCCACCCGCTTTGGCCTATGGTTATACAGACCGGAATATTAGGGATAGCCCTACCATTAGCACTGGGGCGGACAAGCCGAGTTCTGAGCAGGAGGCTCATCAGCACAAATAATACTTAGCACCCGGAGCGCCCTGTGCGTCTGGCGCACCAAGCGCACAAAACGTCAATCTCGAATCAGGACGCAACCAATACCGCTCCCTAACTTAGGGAGTACCTGGCGCAACACTTAATCTTCCAGAATGCACCTGGCACAACACTTAATCTTCCTGATCGCACCTGGCGCAACACTACATCTTCAGGAGATAGAGGCAAGGAGACCCCCTTTACCCGCTCCTGACCTAGGTCACAGTACTGGCACAGTAAAAAGGTCTTAGGCTGTTTAAGTAGTCTTCTATGATATTTCTAATTCTACTATTCTAGCTAAGTGATCCAAATTCAGATGTCATCTTTCTATAGTTCAGGCGCTCCTGGGCTCTGGCACTCCCGAGCTCTGGCACTTCCAGGTGCCTGGTTGGATCAGTAACATCATGAATATTCACCGCATAGGGATTGGCCTTATACTGGCGTGTAGCTGGCGTCGAGCCCAACAATCTCCAAAATACAGAATTGAAATCCGCCCTGTGGTTGTGGAGTAACCTGCCATCGAGTAAAATTCCTCCAGCTTGACACTTAACACACCCTCCACAGAAGTCAACGATTTCCTGAGTATTGATGCCACAGGGACGTACCTTATACTGGCGTGTAGCTGGCGTCGAGCCCAACAATCTCCAGAAAACTGAATCAAGATCCATCAAGCGGTTGTGGAGTAATCTGCCATCAAGTAAAGTTCTGCCAGCTAGACCCTTCTACAGCAGAGAACCACTTCCTGAGTTTTAATGTGACACAGACATTCCTTATACCGGTGTGTAGCTGGCGTCGAGCCTAACAATCTCCCGAAAACCGAATTGAAATTCGTCCAGCGGTTGTGGAGTAATCTGCTATCGAGTAGAATTCCGCCAGCTTGACACTTAACACACCCTCTCCAGATATCAGCAATTTCCTGAGTTCTGATGCCACAGGGACGTACCTTATACTGGCGTGTAGCTGGCGTCGAGCCCAACAACCTCCTGAAATCAGAATCAAGATCTGTCAAGCGGTTGTGGAGTAATCTGCCATCAAGTAAAATTCCGCCAGCTAGACACTTCCACAGCAGAAAACCACTTCCTGAGTTTTAATACGATACAGACGTACCTTATACCGGCGTCTAGCTGGCATTGAGCCCCACAATCTCCATAAAACCGAATTGTAATACGTCCCACGGTTGTGGAATCATCTGCCATCGAGTATAATTCCGCCAGCTAGACACTTCCACAGCAGAGCACCACTTCCTGAGTTTTAATACGACACAGACGTACCTTATACCGGCATGTAGCTGGCATCGAGCCCAACAACCTCCAGAAAACAGAATCAAGATCCGTCTCGCGGTTGTGGAGTAATCTGCCATCGAGTAAAATTCCGCCAGCTTGACACTTAACACACCCTCCACAGAAGTCAGCGATTTCCTGAGTGTTGATGCAACAGGGACGTACCTTATACTGGCGTGTAGCTGGCGTCGAGCCCAACGATTTCCAAGAAACAGAATCAAGATCCGTCCAGCGGTTGTGGAGTAATCTGCCATCGAGTAAAATTTCGCCAGGTTCCTAATACCACCCTCCACAGAAGACAGCGATTTCCTGAGCTTTGATGCCCCAGGGACGTTCCTTATACCGGCGTGTAGCTGACGTGAAGCCCAACAACCTCCAACAAACAGAATCAAAATCCGTCAAGAGGTTGTGGAGTAATCAGCCTTCGAAATCTGAAATCTTCAGCCCTAGAACTTCATGAATAATAGTCAGGTAGGAATGAATCCTATATGAGTGTGTAGCTGGCGTCACGCCCAGCATGATGCAGGTGTCAGATTCAGGATAGGTTTGATGGTTGGGGAGGAGTCTTCTGTGAAGGCCAGGAGGGGGCAGGTGTGAGGAGAGTAAAGTGTGGAGTCACATCGTGTCGTGTCCAAGCCTAAGTGCCGAGAAACCACGACAAAGTAGAGACTGCCATAGATATCACTCGCTTTCAGACTGGAGTGAGCTGGCATTTTCGCTTTCTGAAAGATCAAGTTCTGAAAATAGAACTGGAGAGCTGGAGTATCTATCAAGTTAGTGGTGTAAAATTAAAATTAAGAGTTGAGTAGCGGCAATCTCACCTAGCGCCCACGCTAACCCAATTATTATTGCCAAGGCTACCCCCTTTCCAGGTATGAGAGATGGGAGCAATGCGATAGGCTACTCTGGATATTGAGTGAGTGAGTAGTAAATCAGGAGGTGCTATAGTGTTGTGGGCAGTATCCGGAGGCACATGATGTAAGGTTGTGTAGCTACTAGCATTCAGAGGTAAGTGAGGATGGCAACCGTGTCTCCTGACGCACCTGGCGCAAGGGAGTATTCTGGCGCAACCGAGTATCGCACTCTACCTCAGGGCGCACCTAGCGTCAGGGGCGGACACTCTCTATACCTTGTATCTTGACGCAACAGCGGCGCATCTGATGCAAGGTAATGTTTTGCTGATGCTTCACTGGAGTGTGAGAGTGCTGACAACAATGATGGCTAGAGAGAATGCTCTGTCACAGCGGCAAGGTGGGGGGCGTACTGTGTGACGATATTAACCCATACAGCAAAGCAGGTTCCACACTGTCTGGCAAAAGCGACCACTGCAGGACAGGAGGGGCTGCGCTGTGTAGTGACACGAACACCGACTCGGGCGAAGGCTGTATATACCGGGTGAACCCGATGTGGGTTAGACAGAGCTGAGGACTCTTCACCGGGATTTGGCTGAAACATTCTTCCGTAATCGGGCTCTAGATCAAGAGCCTGACTCGGAGGTGATATCAAGTGTTGCTCAAGGTATTCCGCATACTGTCCCACTACCTGAAGGTGTGTCCTGAGGTCCGGCAGACAAATACCGGGGCTTATGAGGTACCAGGCTGATAGAAAAAGAGCACCTGTTAGGGCACTAATCAATTCCTCGAACAAGCGCAATCGGACGGCTATGACAGACGATCAGGACTCGAGCCCCCAGCTAACACTCGTGAACCGCCAAGAAAGATAGTTCGCAGGAATGAAACACTACCGGCAGGCTGGAACACAAAATCCGGTGCCGGTAATCCGGCTCTAGTATTGGTACAAGAACCACTTCATAATGCTAGTTCGCCGGTTAGCTCCCTGCTGTCTGCGGGTACTTCTCAAGTTTCCGTTGAAGACTTTGTGATAGAGTTAGGACAGTCTGCTGAGCGGCTCCTGAAGGATGCTTTAGGAGTGGAGACTGCCAGCCCCACGCCGTCTGCTTGCCCCCCCCCAAGATACTGCCGAGGATATCGTGGGTGATTTAAGATGTTCCACTGAGCACCTCCTGATGGTTGCTTCAGGAGGTCAGGCTGCCTTGCCTGAGGCTCAGGCGGAATCAAGTATTGACTGGTAGGTTTCAAGTGCGGTTATCTAAGTCAAATTCTTCTATGTTCAAACCAAAAACTCTTGCGGGAATGCTGTTCCCCTTGTCAACTTATCTTATCTAGCCAGCAATCCCGGTCCGCACTAACACAATATGTCTAACTCTTATAAGTGTAGTGCTAGACCTGAATCGCCAAAGCAGACCTGTTTCGGGCAGCCTGGGCTTGACCCAAAGTGTCGGAGCACACGCTAGCTGTTTTTCTTTTTTCTTTTCTCTGTTCCTATTTCCTTTTCCTCTTCCTTTCGGCAGGCTATCATGTTGAGGGGGTTTTTATACGGTATGGCATCTTGATTCCCTTTTATCAGTCTTCTATATTGTTTTTTTGTGCTACTTCCTTGCTTTCATCATTCTGCCTACTCTTGCCAGCCATTTTTTGTTTACCCTGGCACCAAAGGTCCTGGTGGCCTTTCGCTCACTTGTCATGCTTTATTCCTTGTCGTGCTTCATCCCTTCCCATCCCCCTTTGCCTTCTTTCATCTGGAATTACCCTTTTTGTCTGCGCTCTATGTCTGCGCTTCTAACATAATGTGCACTTCCCTTCACCCTATACTCTTCTAGATTACTGGTCCGGTCTGGACCCGCATCCCGGCCCCATCTGGTATAGTTCACGTGGCAAATCTACTTGAATTAGATTTAGTCCCCATTTGATAATAGAAAGGTTTAATTAGCCGTATGAGCGGTATCTCAAAGACTCCTCTGCCGCTTCTCTTTAGCAGCAGTGTTGGGGAATACGGTTCATATTTAAAATACCTGTATATATGACGTCTTAAACCGAGTAACAGGTTATGAACATGCCGGCCTCTTAAGAACGCAACCCAGCCTTTGCTGTCAGCTACAATAAGTAACTTCCCCAAACCATCTTGATTGCCCGCAGGTGTGCATTTCCTGACAAAATCTACGTTTGCTTACAATAACCATATGTTGAATTCAACCTATACGTAGAACTAATATCTCAATGCCACAGCTACGACCTACCGCTAACATATCACGTCAAGCCCAGCGCCAAGCCCAGAGGCAGAGTGGGATACACGAAGGACGTATCCGGAAAACGAAATCCAAGAGCCTCTAGCTCACTGGCCCTTCTTGCTCTCACAGACTGGCAGTATGCTTTCCCGGCGTAGGACATCCTCATCGGGCCCGCAGCCAATTTCAACGCAGCTTCAGGTAGGACAGGCTAGCCATCACCTGCCCGGATGGCAGGGCCTGACGGAGGACAGTATGGATTCACTGGATGGAGAATATGATGATAATGGTTAGAGTGAGGAGAGCATGGAGGACTTAATTGGATCAGACGAGAAGGATGACATAGGGGATTATGGGGCACCTAGACCCATAATGACAGAGTATGAGTTTGTTGAGTCTCAACCCTCTACGCTGGCTCTCTCAGCCATGCCTACGGACATACGGATTGCATTGCCTGGACGGATAACAACTGCTCCCTGAATCAGTAGCACTCGTTTTACAGTTTCGGATAGCAGCTCGTCTTTTGATCCGATGTCCGCCTGATCAAATATTATCCCAACACCGGCAGGCCCCTTCTGAGCGGCCGTACAAGATGAAGAGCCCCCGAGTTCCCTTTTGACTGGAAGCCGACGAAATATTGCTGTTGGGATTGAGCTCACAATTCAGAGCACGGCAAAAGAGCTAATATGGGATTGGGTACTTTTTGTTGATCCATTCCCAGATCCAATCAGACTGACAGACCAGGTTCATTGATGCTGGAGCGATGCCTGGCGTAAATTGGATTTGTTCGACTTTCCGGACGCTACCACACACTCGAGTAATCAGGCAAGTCCCCTAGAAATACTCTACCCGTATGTAGTAAGCCGAACTGAATACTGAATTCAGCGGACCGTGGTGGGACAGATAAGGGATAAGCACAGTTCAAGCAGATCTCAGAGTCTGCATTGCGCAAAGAAGGTGGTGTCAGCGCTCTACACACTTGACACCGAGGACCAGGAAGCCTGTGCATGAAGGGTGCAATATTTTCTGAAGGAGGATCGCATTAATTATAGCCCTAATAGCTACCAGGTAACTTTTTCTGCTTCGTTTTTCCAGATAATTTCAGTCTAAAGTGAACCTGAAGGAGTAAACAGGATTATCAACTTCGGTTCCTTGCACCTCAGATCCCGGATCTGATATTTGCACAGTTTTATAGCAGTAAGAAAAGAAGAGACAGAATAGATCCGGAGTTTCTGGAAAGATAAATGGCCCATACCTGTGTATGACTACAGCCATATTATGTCATGCGCTCCTCTGCTGGCAGACTGGGGTCTTTACAAATGAGGTTAACTTCACATGTGCTAAGTCGTGAGGTAAGCTGCCGGCATCCAGAGTCTGCTGAGGAAATCTAGTAGTCGGCTAAACAGTATGGAAATGTAACAGGGCTTTTTAAATGTCAGTTGGACACTTGGGAGAAGAGTAGGGGACTCCAGACTAGAATAATCGGGTGTATTAGGCAGACATTGGAGGAAAGAATGGCTAAGGAGCGCAACAACCCTGTAGGGAGGACAACGTGATATTCTGGCAATCCAGAGGCATTAAGGCTTAAATTTGGGATGGATCCGGAAGAGGCACACTCCCAATTCATACATATTCTATTGGCCAGTAAGGGCATATGCGGTCAGGTAGACTAGTAGGCCCAGGTCTGGCCCGCCCAATAGGGTATGTTTTATAGATAGTGATAATAGAAATAATGAAACGCTGGATTCAAATTGTGAATGTGTCCAAGATTACTAGTAAAGGGTGAGGGTGTAGTGATCCGAGAAAGAATATGAATGAATCAGGCTGACCCAGAGGAGAATGACTGAAATGCAAAGTTTGAGATACCCTAGGAAGACATGATATACACTTCCGGGGGCGGAGAGAGGTATTAGTGGCCAGTAATACAATGGGGAGACTCCGGACAACAAGCAATATTATCAAGGGGTATGTAGAAGGCACTTCACATAAAGCGGAACAGGTGGCGGCGCCTATGAACGCGTCAGGCGGAAGGTGAAATGTACCAAAGACGCTTGACGGAATGTGAAACATACTAAAGGCATTGGGCTGATCAGGCTAAGGGATCGGAATGTGTCGGGCAGATCAGAAGTAGCTGTTACGGGATTGGGTAAAAGGAAGATAAGGGAAGCTGGATGGCGTAGGGAAGGGGAGTGGACTGCGGACGAATCCGCAACAAAAAGAGAAAACAAGGTGGGGATCTGGATGGAAAAAGGCCAGGGGTGAGCAGGAATCCAAAGCGATCAGCATGATGGAGGGTGCCAGGCAGCAGGTGTCTGGGGCTTAGGGAAGGGGAGCCTACTGTGGACGAATCGGCAAGAAGAAAAGAAAAAATAGGAGGGGAGCCGGATGGAGAAAGGCTGGGGGTGAGCAGGAATCCAAAGGGATCGGGGAGGTGTAGGGTGCCAGGGAGCGGGCGTCTGGAGTGTCAGGAAAGGGAGCAGACTGCGGACGAATCTGCAGCAAAAGAGAAACAAAAGGGGGGGGAGCTGGATGGAGAAAGGCTCAGGGTGAGTAGGATCGGGGTGATGTAAAGGGTAAAAGGAAGATGTAGGATGCAAGGCAACAGGTGTCTGAGGGCGTCTGGCGCGTCCCGATAAGTGAGGGTTGGGTTTGGCACAGGCGGAAGGGAAGAGTCTGCATCCTGACGAAATGAGTGTGGGACGGCCTATCCAGAATGTAGATTTGTGTTGGTAGTGCCTGGTGCATGGGAGGCAAGAGGCACACCAGGTGTAGAGCATAATTTGACTGATATGTACTAGCTAAGCGAGCTGTTCAGAGTCTTGTTGGGATCCCAAGGAGTCCCCAGGGTGATGAATTACACAAAAGAAAAATACTGGAAAAATACTGGAAAAATACTGGAAAAATACTGGAACAATACTGGAAAAATTCCTTGACCTAATACAGGCTCTAGTGAGACAAGTTTCAGGTCACAGTTCTGAGTCCTAATTTCCTATTCAGGCTAATATCATAATAATTTTATATATATAAACCTTCCGGTAAATTAAGCTACAACAACTATATATAAAACTAATAGATAGTAGAGCTAGAAATGGCCCCAATCGGATGTTCTAAGGCTCTAAAGAATGCTCTCGATAAGGGGAATCTAACCGTGGTATTCGCTTGGCGATAGCATACCAGTAGAATGAGGTATTTTTCATGCTAGTAAGTTGTCCAAAATTTTGCTCACGTGTAAAAGTGTAAAGAAAAGAACTTGAAAATGGTGCAAATGGGACATTCAGAGGCTCTAAAGAACGGTGTCGATGAGGGGAATCTAACTGTTGTATCTGCCTGGCGATAGCATCCCTTTGCCCTGAGGTATTCTTCAATATAGTCAGTAGTCCAAAATTGCGCCTAAATGTAAAATTGTGAGGATTAGACCTTGAAAATGGTGCAAATGGGACGTTCGGGGGCTCTAAAGAATGTTCTCGATGAGGAGAATCTAACCTTGGTATCTGTTTGGTGATAACATGCTGGTACCCTGAGGGAGCCTATAGGATTGTCAGTGGTTGAAAATTCCGTCCAAGTGTAAAAGTATGAAGAAAAGACCTTGAAAAAGGTGCAAATGAGACATTCAAAGTCTCTAAAGAATGCTCTCAATGAGTGGAATCTAACTGTGGTATCCGCTTGGCAATGGCAGGTTTGTAGCCTGAGGTATTTCTCAAGAGAGTCAATAGTTCCAAATTCCATCCAAGTGTAAAAGTGTGAAGAAAGGACCTTGAAAATAGTGCAAATGGGAGGTTCAAAGGGCCTAAAAAATGCTCTTGATGAGGGGAATCTAACTGGTCTATCCGCTTGGTGAGAGCATGCCTGTACCCTGAGGGATCCCATAGAATTGATACTACTTAAAAGTGTCGCTCAAGTATAAATGTGTAAAGAAAAGACCTGGAAAATGATGCAAATAGGAGGTTCAGAGGGTCTAAGGAATGCTCTCAATGAGGTGAATCCAACCATGGTATTCGCTTGGCGATAGCATTCCTGTAACCTGAGGTATTTTTCAAGATAGTCAGTAGTCTAACATTTAGCACAAGTGTAAAAGTGTGAAGTAAGGACCTTGAAAATAGTGCAAATGGGACGTTCTGAGGGTCTAGAGAATGCTCTCGACAAGGGCAATCCAACCATCATATCCCCATCATGAACGGATACCTGTAGCCTGAGATATCGCATAATGCACTTGTCATCTCATAAGAGGCCACACTCTAGTAGGGTGAAGAATAAATCAAAGTGGCCTTTTAGGAGCTCAACTAGAACTAAGGTAGTGCGGACTGGTGTGGGAGATGCTCTGCTTACTAACAGGGGTAGGTCAGAAAATCTCTGCACTACCATGTAAGTGACCATTTCAGTGGCCAATATGAGCCTCTCAGAGGTCAAATTGAGCCATTTTTCGTCCCATTGGGGACTTTTTTAGCACTGTTGCAACCACTATCCTTTTTCTAAAAACAATCCTCTGTGACCATGACAAGGCTTGACCCACAAAGTGTATTATTTTAGTAGAGGCCAAAAATCTTGGTACTACCATTTAAGCGAGCCTTTTAGTGACCAGTATGAGTCTTTTTTCATCCCATTGAAGACTTTTTTACCACCATTGCAACCACTATCCTTTTTCTAAAACAAAGAGTCTGTAACTATAACAAGCCTTGAGCCAGAAAGTATAATTTATTTTAGTGGGGGCTAAAAATCTCAGCACTGTTGTACTCCCACAAAAGCAAAATAGAACGAATAAAGTCTCCTTGTGGACTCCTGGGGGCTGCTGTCCACACAGGACAAACTGAGAAGTAGAGAATTCACACCAGAATAACCCTAAGGCAAAGGGCCATACTGTAGACTATATCGGACTTGAGGCAGCCTTAGATGGATTATCCGAGATTCTGTAATTATTTGGTTCACCAAATTTCTCCATGCATGATCCAGGATCTTTTAGTACCATCAGCTCACCAATGAATTCTATAATAATACAAGATGTTCTTTGATGTTGTTCTGTGTTTTTGTCTTTACCAAGTGTCTTATAGGATATTAGAGGTATAGGGCTCATAGGTAATATTATCTAATACATGAAGCAAAGTGTGATATCTCTTAGGTAAGAATTGTTTTGCTGATGTCCTACATGTCTTTGGTGAGTATTTTGTATTTCTTGTATGCGAGATCGTGCGGTTGCACCCAGACCATAGGGACTAGGAGCGATTGGTTTTTCCAGTGTTCTCAGCGGGGTTTGAGGCCTTTCTTTACTATAGTTAACGCTGCATGCCATACTCTTTGAGCCCCTGTAGTTGAAATTAAAGTATATTATATAAAAAAAATAAAAAAAGCCTAGATAATTTGCCACAAATGATCTCCTGTCCATCTCCAGCAATTCAAATCTCAAAATCACAAGAAATCATTGTCAACTCCATCTACAAAAGTCCTCCCCTACTCTAGCTTTGGACTAGCGGAGGCTTCCCCCTCCACCCCTATCAGTCCTTAACATAACTTCATCTTGGGGAAGCTTGTTTCTAGGGGCCGTTCCAGCCCTTCTCCTATTCCTTCTCTACTCATCTTCATCTTTTTTAGCATTGACACACAATTAGCAGCTCTCCTTTCTATCCTTACAGTTAACTTTACAGTGTCCTGACTTCTCGCAATACCTCACTCTCATCTTGAGAGCTTCAGCCTTGATGGGGAAAGCTTCGGTTAGTAACATCTCAGTTCTCATCTTTCAGTTTGTTTTCCAAAATTGCTTGACTATGACCTGTTTGTTGGCTGTTTCAAGCAAGTTGACTACCCCTCCATCCATCCTCCAATATTCGTCCACTGGTTTTGTTAGCGCCATGATTCCTCCACTTAGTTGGCTTTCAGGGCTGGCCTCATTCTCCACCCAACCCTCTAGCTTATAGGACTACACCTCAGTTTTATTTGCTTGCCAGTGTTTTATTGCACTGCCTCAGTACCCAGTTTTGTGCCTTGGGATAGAGTAATGCTTGCCATGACTCTACAGTTTTGGATCTAGGTGGCCCCAAGGGTTTCAGTTTCTGATTTCCGTTAGATGTTTACTAAATATTTCTTTTGTTTACATACTTGGTTTTGAGTGAGTAGGAGTTTATAGACTCGGTTTTCCTGTTGTTTCCTGCTTTCAGGGTTGAAGATTCGTGCAGTTTCTTCTTCTTCACAAGATATGGAGGTGGTCCAATACCAAAGGGACTTGGAATAATGCTATTTTCCGATTGTCAGGAGAGGTTCACACAAGGTTAATCAGTACCATAGCTGACACTCTACGTAATCTTTGAGTTCTGATAGTTGAATAAAAGCACATGATATGAAAAAAATGAAAATAATGAAAAAAGTGGCTAGGCAGTTTGCCATAAATGATTTCCTTTCTACTGTGACCTTCAAGTTCAACGATTGAAAAACCAGTAGAAGGGAAATGGCCAAGGTCAAAGAGAGAGGAGCGGAGTGGTAAACACAATCAAAAAGTGTAAGACTAAAATACCAAATTGAGATTACAGTTTGTTGATCATACCAACTATATAAAACAACATTTCAATAAGATAGTGCAATACTAGAGACCAGGGCCAATGAGGTCACTACTTCACCGATAGCCTGAAACTACAGTTGGCCATAAATGAGAAAAAATTTAGTAACTATATGCAAACACTAAGGGAAGAGAGCCTAGTGAAAGACTGAGAGGGTTAGAACAGTAACCTTGAACCCTCTAGACAAAGACAGTCCAAGAAGAATGTTACTGTCAGGAGAGCAACAGAGTGGAGAGGGGGGTATAGCATACACTCTCTAGAACAGTGAGACTATCATAAGAGGAGAGAGGCAGGAGGATGGAGTTGATGATAAATCATATAGTATTGAGATTTCAATCACTACAGGTGTAGAGAAGATGATTCACGCAAACTACCTGGCCACTTTTTTATTTTTTTTATTTTTATTTCTTATATCATGTGCTTTGATTTTCTACTTGGGTTCAAAGACTATATGTGGTGCTAGCTATGGGAAAATAAAAACATTCTTTTATCCACCATGAACCCTTGGAAAAAGCTATCATCCCAAGTCCCTCTCGTATGAGACCAACTGCACTTCTTACCAAGAAGAAGAAACCCATCAACCTAGCAAGCAGGAATCAACAGGAAAACCGAGTTCATAAACTCCTACCCCTGACAACCTCTACTAGTTCTCAAGCAAGCAAAAATTATATAGCAAGCAAAATAGAAAACCAGAGAAGTAAAGGACCCTCTGGGGTCAGCGAAAGTCTAAAATCAGTGGAGCCATGCTGAATATTGCTTTTACCAAGGAACGAAACTGACTACTGAGGCAGTCCAATACCAGGGAGCAGTATCACTAGAGTCACTACTTTACTGATAGCCAGAAACTGCAGAAGGCCTTTAACATAAAAGGTGTTGCCAACCATATGTCGATGCTAAGTAAGACAACAACGAGTGGAGGTTAAATGAGAGGGAACTCTTAATAACCTATAGATACAAGCTTTCCTGAGGAAAGGACATGAAGGAGGAAGAAATGGGTGAATAGGGGGGCTTCCCCTAGGCCAAAGCCATAGTGGGGAAGGGCTTTGGTAGGTGAAGTTGAAAATGATTTCTCATAATATTGTGATAGTCCAGTTGCTCTGTTACAGCTACCCTCCAGCCACTAGCTGGCACTCTACTACCAGGTGGCTCCTCTCACCTTCCTCAGTTTTCAGTCCCTGAGACCTCCTTCTTATTGTACACCTGCTCTGCCCCTCCTACAAATTCCTGTTCGTTCTAATCAGCTAGCCTTCAGCTCTGTTATGGTTGTATGCGTGACAGTAAAACTGGCTGGTTGTATACTGTTCGTACCTACTGCCTTTGCCTCTTGAGGCATGCACCACTCCATGTTGTTCTTTCTAATGGGTTCCTTGGAACATTCGTTGTGTCCTACATCTCCACCATACTGGTATCAGTTGTATGGCTCTCCTACTCGGTATCCTTAATCCTACAATAAAACCCCTTGGCTAAGCATGGGTAGAGTCTGATGGTATATCCTACACATTGATATTGGGAGTCGCTTTCTTTCTGTGCTTAAATTATTCTTTTATTAGTTTATAGGTTTCTCACTCTCCCTTTGGTTTTATCTTATTAGGCTACAAGTCTGTAGAGATATTATGGTTTATTGTAATTTGGCCTCTTGTTTTCTTTCTAGTTTTTCCCTATAATACCAAACTATGACCTTTATCTCTATACAAAGTGGTTGTGCCATTACGTAGGGTTACAGATTTTGCAAGAGTATTCGCACAATGGACAGTTAGTGGAGGTTTTTAACTGCATCCTCATTTTGGTCGAGGCCCTTTGTACCTAGTTAGTTTCTTAACGAATAAAGAACACCAAAATATAATAATAATAACTGGCTAGGAAGTTTACTCCTCATGCAACTATATAAGTACTTTCTTATACTATATTACTAATTCAAGTTCTTTACTTATACTATCATAATACCTGACATTCTCCGTTTCCACTATTTTCCTCGCATTTGAAAAATTACCCTTTTGAGAATTCTTCAACAACACAAAAACTATCACCACTTCCCCCTCTCTCTCAAAGGGGAGAAGGTTCATCCTCTTGGCTTTCTCTCCTTCAAGCTTTTTACCCTTTAGCCTTTTTCTTGTTCCTTATTTGAAACATACTTGTAATGGCTTTTCTCAACCCTTCTCTACATTTGCTCAACCTTGCTTGGCCAGTGCAAGGTGGGCAATACTCCTCTCTCACCCATTACACAGATGGCTGGGAATACAATTTGCAGTATGAGAAAACATCTCAACAGACTGCGGTTGATTTCTCCATACTCTCTCCTTGAATGCGGGACTACCTTGTCAGACACTAACACAGTTTCCAAGAGGTCTTACAACTTGGTTCGAGCCTACCCCTTCTCTATTTTGTTATTCTGTTAGATTAACTTGTACACTAATAATCTCCGCTACTTTACATTCCTGGCTGGTATTCTACTACCACACTAGACTCCAGACCTCTTGTCCACAGTAAATTGGGCTTGTTGGCAGGAGATGGTATTGTACTGTCTCCTTTACTTAGCTTTTGGCTTATCAACTTCAGGGCCTACTAGGACCAGCCCCTCCTGATTGAGGGGTGATCATGATAATCTTCTGAGTCTTTTACCTTCACACTTGTCTGTTTGAATCCCAGTAGATACTCTGCTTGATTTGAATTTTGTTTTTTTCCTTTGTCAGAAATGATGTTCATTAGCAAAAGTTCACATTTGACCCCCATGCCTCATGAGACACAGGGGAGATATGGGGCCAAATTATAAAACTCCAGTGCTTGTATCTACAGGCAATAATAGTTGTACTCATGAGTAGGCTAGGAAGATTAGGCAAGAATAGCTGAGTTGAGGTGCATAGGTTGTACTAGCTAAGCAAGCTGTTCAGAGTCTTATTTAGAATGCCAGGAAGTCCCCAGGATAATTTAAGTGCATGCCAGGTCCCTCATAGGGAAGAATTCCACAACAGAAAAATACAGAAAAATTACAGAAAGATTCCTTGACCTATGAAGGGCTCTAGTGAGACATGTTTCAGGTCACAGTTCTGAGTCCACATTTCCTATTTAGGCTAGTAGCATATATTATCTAGGTTTGAATAATTTTATTTATCTAAACCTTTCGGTAAATTACTAAGCTACTGGTTCTACTATATACTATATACATAACTAATAGATAGCAGAGCTAGAAATGGTCCCAATGGGACGTTTAAAGGCTCTAAAGAATGCTCTTGATGAGGGGAATCTAACCGTGATATCCGCTTTGCAATGGCATGTCTGTAGCCAGAGGTATCCTTCAAGACAGTTAGTTGTCCAAAATTTGGCGTATATGTAAAAGTGTAAAGAACAGAACTTGAAAAGGGTGCAAATGGGATGTTGAAAGGCTCTAATGAATACTCCCATTGTGGGGAATCCAACCATGGTATCCGCTTGGTGATGGAATGTCTATAGCCTGAGGTATCCTTCAAGATAGTCAATAGTCCAAAATTTTGCGCAAGTGTAATGGCGTATAGAACAGCCCTTGAAAAGGGCGCAAATTGGATGTTCAAAGGCTCTAAAGACTGCTCTCGATGAGGGGAATCCAATCGTGGTATCCACTTGGTGATAGAATGTCTGTAGCCAGAGGGATTCTTCAAGATAGTCAGGAGTTCAAAATTTTACTCAAGTGTAAAAGTGTAAAGAATAGACCTTGAAAAGGGTGCAAATGGGATGTTTGAAGACTCCAAAGAATGCTCTTGATGAGGGGAATCCAACTGTACTATCCCTATCATGAATGGATACCTGTAGCCTGAGATATTGTGTAAAGTAGTAGTATGCGTATAAGATGCTATACTCTGGTAGGTTGTGCAAGTCTTAGGTAAATAGAGGAGAAAAATATTTTAAGTCCTTCATGAGAGATAATCATCTCAGGTCATTCACTGTTTTCGCATTTTTCAAAGCTCAAAGAATGTAGAAGCAAGAGTTGAGTGAAGAAAGATCAAAATTGTCTTTTAGGAGCTCAATAGGGCCAGTGCCGGCTGGTGTGAGAGATGCTCAGCTCAGTGACTAGGGTAGGTCTGAAAAATCCTGGCACTACCATTTACTTATAAGCAAGTCTTTCAGTGGCCAATATGAGCCTTTCATAGATGGAATTGAGCCTATTTTTGTCCCATTGAGGACTTTTCTAACACTGTTGCAACCACTATTCAGTTTTTAAAATAAAGGGTCTGTGATCGTGACAAGGTTTGAGCCAAAAAGTATAATATTTATTTTAGTAGGAGCTAAATATCTTAGCACCACCATGTAAGCAAGCCTTTCAGTAGCCAATATAAGCCTTTCAGAGATGGAATTAAGCCTTTTTCGTCCTATTAGGGACTTTTCTAGTACTGTTGCAACCACTATCCTTTTTCCAAATACAGGGTCTATGACCTTGACAAGGCTTGAGCCAAAAATCTTGGTACTGTTCTATTCCCACACTAGCAAAATAGAATGAACAGAGTCTCTATTGGACTTCAGGGGCTACTATCCACAGCAGAACAACTCAGAAGTAGAGAAACCACACTGGAATAACCCTTAGGAAAAGGGCCATACGGCAGGCCATATGAGACTTTAGGCAGCCTTAGATAGATTACCCAAGACCCTAGAATTATTTGGTTTACCTAATTCTTCAAGGTGTAATTCAGTATATTTTTGTACTACCATTTGACTAATGAAATCAATAATGATACAAGATATTCTATGATGTTTTCCAGAGTATTTGTCTATACCAAATGCCTTATCTGATATGAGCGGTATAGGGCTTACCGGTAATACCACCTAATACATGAATCAAAGTATCATATACCTAAGGTAGAATTATTTTTGCTGATGTTACAGGTTTTCCTGGCTTATCCTGCTCCGGTATAAGGGAATTATTACTATTGTTTTGTGGACAAGTTTTCTTTTATCTGAGATGTGTGGTTGATCCTATACCAGAGAGATTTGGGGGGCTGGCTTTTTCCTGAGAAACAGGTTGGGATGTTTTTGATATAAAGAGGGTTTTTATAATATAGTTCGCGCTTCAGGCCTGTGTTTTCCTTATATAATAAATATATATAGTATAAATAAAAAAAAATACTATTATCATACTAAAGAGGGACAGGCTGGAATATCTTTTAAAATCTCTTGACTATACTATAGAAGTGAGAGTCTTTGGCTATCAGAAGTAGTGATATAAGATAAGCAAAGTTGTTACTTTCTGCAATATTGTCCCAAGAATAGAGGATTGTAACATTCAGTATCTTCTAGGATAAGAAGGTGTAACTGTAATTTTCTACACCTTACAGCCTGAGGATTTTCCAGCTAGGATAAATTGTCCAATAATTAAACTATGTGCTCAGTCATTATGGCTAACTTCCATAATAGGATTTGTGACTCTTATTTTTTCATATTTCCTAGTATTGACTAGCTGAGCAGCTCTTTTACACTGTGTTTTTTACCGCTTTTCTCAAGTGGTTAGGTTTTAATTGTCTTGGAGAAGAGTACATAAAATAATGCTAGCTAAACTTGAAGTATTTGATACTCTAGTAATGGTTGAAATTTGCCTCCTATTTTCTCCCAAGTATCCCTTACTTCAAACTGTGCACAAAATTGGAATTTATTTATAATACCATCACACAAAATAAAGAAAGAAAGAGTACATTCAAGTAAATCTTTAGGGAAAATTCCTTCTCTAGCTAATTGTTAGATGTCTTCTACTATCTCTACCAGCGCTCTCTTTGGAATGTGAAGTTTATTGCCTTCTACTTCTACATATGGGCATTAAGATTATAAAGTCTTTCCTTTATAGAAAGTTTAAGTTATATATAGAAAAGTTCTTGTAACAATCTTGTTGAAAATGTCAATTGCCTAAATGTGGATTGGACTATTGATAGTAAATTCAGAACAGCTTGAGGCTATATGAAGATTTTAGACATTTGGGAATTACAATTTCTCAATATGAAAGCTTTTATTTGATTGTGAAGTCTTAACAATACTACTAGTTTTAACCTCATTGGCTGAATTAGTGAGCCACCATCTAACATCTCCCTGTCTTAAGATAATATAAAAATTAGAACTTATCTTATAATTCAAATACTATTAGCCAATTCTCTAGTTAGTTCAAGTTGTAAGTACAGGTTGGCTTAAATGATATATCTGCTTGTTTCATCCTTAGCTGGTCTTGAAATATACCACTTCTAATATTCAGAACTGGCTGATAGAGATCTATTTTGCAAGTTATGTAGTTAAAGGTCTTAGTGAACTGTTTGTAGATTATTTCATGGAGTCTATCAGCCATAGTCTGGATAAATAGAGTTTGTTAATTTTTGATAAAAAAGAAGTAGGAATCTTGTAGTAATTGCAGTTTTTCAAGAAGCCCTTATATGAAATAGAAATGAAGACAGTGGACAGAGCCATGCCAGCTTATCAAAATCTTCTTGTTACTTAACAATTGTATTATGAATTAATAATTGCTGTCATACTGTCAATCTCTAACCTCTCTCAGTGCCTCCTGAAGATAATATATGCCTCTTTATATTTTGTATAGTGTTTTATAAGATGATAGAAAAACATCTTTAGACTTAGACTAAGTTTCATAGCTAGCTATATACTGGCCTCTACAGCTATAAGTCATAGCTGTTACAATATTCTATTCTTCTAGCACTCCCCAACTCTCAACTCGAGGCTATAAGCAGAAATTGACAAATCTTGGCTCAGTTGCCTAGGAAGATGCGGATGAGATTTCGACCAGCATGTGGCAGATGTGTGCATTCTATTCGGACACGAATTCGCTCGACCTGTTACGGCCTGCGGAAATGGCAAATAGGGCGACCGTATTAGAAGGCGGGAAGGAAGGCCAGAGACTCAGGCTTAGCTTGCGCTGGGGGTGGTAGATGCTGCGGGTTGTGGAGGCGCTGACGCTCCCGCATAGCCATACTCGTACCTAGGGGCCCACCAGAGTGGCGTTCAGCCGTCGTTATCGAGTTTTTTAAGATTAACGTTGTCCGGTCGGAGTGACATTTTCACCACTGCCTCATGCCATACTCAACAGCACAATGGAGTGGTGTTCGGTGGCAGTTATCTGGTATGCCTGGGTTGATGTCGTCCCATCCGGGTAGTACTTTCACTACTCCGTCGTTCCTGTTCGAGTAGTAGATTCACCACGCCCTCGTGCCCATTCCAAGCAGCACGCCAGAGTGGTATTCGACCGTCGTTATCTCGTTTGTTGGAGTTGACGTCGTCCCGCCCGAGTAGTATTTTCACCACTTCTTCGTGCCCGTGCTCAGCGGCACAATAGAGTGGGGTTTGGCCGTACACGTTTGGTTTGTTGGGGTTGGTGTCGTCCCGCTTGACTAGCAGCTTCACTACTCCCCCATGCCCACTCCAAGCAGCGCGATAGAGTGGTGTCTGACCGACCATATTTGGTTTGTTGGGGTTGACGTCGTCCCGCTCGAGTAGTAATTTCACCATTCCCTGTTGCCCATTCCAAGCAGCATGATAGAGTGGTGTTCGCCCGTATACATCTGGCTTGTCGGGGTCGACGTCGTCCCGTCCGTATAGTATTTTAACAATTCCCTCTTGCCCTTTCACCACGGCAAGCGAGAGTGGTGTTTGGCCGTACTTATTTTGTTTGTTGGGGTTGACGTTGTCCCGTCCGAGTAGTACCTCCACCACTCTCTCATGCCCATACACTATAGCCTGCAAGAGTGGTGTATTACCCGCATCGTCTATCTGGTTGATATCACAACCTTCTACCTCTACCAAACTAGCTACAACCTCAACAATCCCGAAGACCGATGCATAGTGTAGACCACTGAAAAGAGAAAGCTTATCGAAATTAGTCTTGTACAAATACGGGTTATGTCTTTCCAAGAGGATTTTAGTGGATATGTGGCCACTATAGTCGTCAAATAGCTTCAGCGCAAGCGACTTCGCACAATCTGAAAGGTCCCTTTTTGCATGGACTCCCCAATACAGAAAAGAATATTCGAGAAAGGGTGTTTCTTGGGGAGAGAGAGAGGGATTTGTCGAAAGAGCCTTGGCCTGCTGGGAATTCAGATAACTTAGGCAGGTTTCGGCCATTGTGGAGTGAGCTGTGCCAAAAAGCTCGGGATGGGCCCGAAGGTACTCTTGAAGGGTATAGTGGATCAACCGGACCGTGGAGGCCTCCTTGTCTACAGCAACAAGTCCTTGACAACAAGAGAGCAGTGTCTCTATTGAAGGAACGTTGTCGCTATTGAGGTGTGGTGACCCGATTTCGACTGATAGGGCGTGGCACAGTTCATCGGCCTTCAAGGGCCGCTCCGAGTACGAGATCCACATCAAAGCCGCCATTCCAAGCTTCGCTTTCTCACCATCCTGTCTCTTTACCCGATCAAGTGTTGCACCATAGGCATCTCCCAATCCCAAGCCGTCGGTCATCGCATTCAGCTTTTGTCGCCTGGGATGGATCAGTGTTCCCAACCGTCCCGTCCGGACGCCAGG
>QOVD01004954.1:13623-25406 GCA_003521225.1 Tuber microsphaerosporum | reverse complement strand
TGAGGGGTTACCTGGCTGAGCCATGGTATCGGTGCTCAGAGAGGTGAAGCCTAAGGGAGAAGTAGGATTAGGAGCAGAAGGGGATTGTGCACAAAGCGACGTGGGGTTGTAAAATCTTTGGGCAGGAAAATCGGGGGGAAGGAGCGTGTGTAACTACTCAAAGGTTTGTTTTTGTTGTTTGGTGATTCTTTTATTTTCTGGATTTTATTCGTTTTCTAAGTAAGAACTAACTAGGTATGAAAGCTATCTAAACCGCTAGGTATGTAAGCTAACAACTTCCCACTACTGTCTATCCTGCGTCCCCAATGCTAAATCGCTCGGACCCTGCCCGACTATGCTCCGCCTCGACTAAGATACAGTAGCCCGGTACAATCGGTAGAAACTACAAAGGAAACAACAGGCCAGAAAACTGCAAACCTAAAACCTCCTCAGACATGCAGCCGAAAGATAAACCAACTCAACCGACAGTAAACCAAAGCTTTAGAAAAGAAAACAAAATCCTTAAGTCCTGCCTGGTTTCGAGACAAGGCTCCCCCCCACTCCATAACAGCGCCGGAGCACTGAGCGACCACGTATAGTGAGCCTGGGTATCGGGGCCAAAGGCGAACTCACCGCGAGAATAATGTAAACTAATGCCATCCGAGTGATATGTGGCAGTGGAGTGGTAGCCCTTAGCCCACTGGATAACGAGACCGGGAGAGGTGAATGCCCCGTAGCGCAAAGGCGGTAGGTCTGAACCCAGTACAACCATCCCATTTTACAGCCACGCAGCCAGCCATGACTGATCCCAAGGACAGCAGATCAGACGGGACAGGGACCCGGAGGAGGGGAACGACCGAGCCCAACAGAGAGGGGGATCCTAGTGGATGACTGCTGTGGGGTGTGAGAGGAGCCACCGGGTAGTAAGAGTACCAGTCAAAGAGCGGAGTGTAGCTGTAACAGAGCAACTGGACGAGAGCGGGAGAGGAGAGGGGGCCTTTAGGCCCTAGAGAGGAGAATGGAGGGGTAGACCCAATTAAGAAGTGTGAGACCTACCGACCGAAGCGAGATCACAGTTTTTCAACGCTGCCGACTATAAGAAACAGAGTTTGCGTGAGATAGTGCAATGCCAGGGAGCAGAGCCACCGGGGCCACTTATTCACTTATAACCCGAATCTGGCGTGGGCCATTGACAAGAAAGTGGTTGCCGACAGAGTACAAGTACTAAGCGAGGACAGCAAAGCAAGTGTGGGGAAGGGGAGCGAGAGTGACCGTGAACCCGCGTGACAAAGAGTGCCCCAGAGCAATGCCATTGGAAGGGGAACAGAAGGGAGAGAGGGGGAATAGCGTCACCCTCCTAGGCCACGATGACAGCAGAAAAGGGAAGAGGGAGGAGGGTAGTTGACGAGGATTCTCATGGTGTTGGGATTTCAATTGCCGGAGGTATAGAGGAGATGGTTGGTGGTAACTACCCAACATTGTTTGTTTTTTTGTTTTTTTATATCAGGTGGTTTGATATCAAGTACTTAGGCTCAAAGACTACATGTAGCGATAAAAGGGATGGTAAAGAAAAGCCCCAACCACGCCTAGAACACGGGAAAAAGCTATTGCCCCAAGTCCCTATGGTCTGGGACCAACCACACGATCACGCCCTAAGAAAATCCAAATGTACACCCACAAGACAAGCAGAGGAAGTGCAATACAGCGGTCAACCGAACCGAGGGGTGTCCCATAAGCTTCAAAGGGGTGGAGGAGGAAGGCGAACCGGCTTACTGGCCGGCCAGCAAGTGGGAATGGCTGTAACAGGGCCACTGGAGGAGACCGGGAAGAGGAGAACGGAGGGTAGCCAACCCTTTAGAAAGAGGCAGCACACAGGCCATATCTGAACGATTTCCGAAGGTGACGGGAAAGAGAGGAACCGTGATGTTACTGACTGCAGCTTTTGCCATCGAGGTTCGAGCACTCGAGACGAAAAAGTACTCTCGCCAGAGTCGGGACAGCATAAGGCCGACAGTAAACATAGAAAGAGGGGTTGCAGACCCTGTGTTTTTGCTAACCAAGTCGAAGCAAAACGAGAAGTGGGGGAGATAGAAGGCCACCCGGCATGGGCCTCTAGAAACACCGTTGCCCAGGGCGCGATTATGAAAAGGGCCAGAAGGGGTGAAGGGGCCTCCCCGTCGGCCGAGACTGTGGATGGGGAGGGCAGGTGGCGGAGCATCCCACAATGATTCTCTGGTGTTGAGATTTCAATCGCCGGAGGTGTAGAGGAGATGGTTTGTGAGAGGAGATGGTTAGTAAGGTAACCACCTTAGTGTTTTTTTTTCATTTTTTTCATTTTTTTTTCATTTTTCTTTATCTCATATATTGGTTGTTTTAAGGTACAAGAAATGACATGCATCGTCAGATATGGCCAAAACAAAACCCACAAACACAAAACAAAAATAAAAATAAAAACAAAAACAAAAAAGCAAAAACTATTCCTCCAACGCGTACATATCTCGGAGCTTCTGAAAAATTTTAACAAATCAAAGTATTGCAAGCAGGTACATTTCTTAGCGCAAAACAAGAACAATTTACAGAAAATAAACAAAATATCCTTCTCGAGTTAAGCCAATGCGGGGGCATTGCAAATCATCAAGGCCCTGGTTGTGCAGTTGGAGATGCCTTCCAGAAGGTTGGCAGCTGGCAAGCTATGAGTGCGGGGGCCTCGTCTTTCAGGTAATTACCCGACGGTTTTTTTATCTTTTTTTTTCTTTTTTTTTTATATCAGTTTTGCATTGTTTTCTACGGGTACAACCACACATGCAGCGAGTAGCTATGGCGAAGAAAAACCCTTAACATCCTCCCCGGCGCCTTGGAAAAAGCCATCATGCCAAGGCCCTCTGGTATAGGCCCAACCGCACAATCCCGTGAACAATAGAGAAATACAAAGCCGGCTAAACGGACGACAAAGTAAGCGCCCAAAACCCCATGAGGAGGAAACACCAGGAAAGCCTATGCCGTAAACTCCGCGTCAACAAAGGAAACAATTGTCAGGCCAACACTCAGAAAACCCCAACACAACAAAACAATCATGACCTCCGGGTTAAGCGTCCTGGCTGAGGGGCTGCCTAAGGCCGGAATGTGGGCGACGGCAAGCAATTACACCCACCCAAGGATACGACATCGTGCATGGAGGCAGTGCAATACCACGCCCAAGCTTAGCCGAGGGCTGCAAACCATGAAAGGAGGCTGCAGGAGAGGATAAGAGGTAGGCAGTAGGGTGCCAGCCAGTGGAAGGGTGTAGCTATAATGGAGTAACCCGACGAAACCCAGAAGGAGGAGGAAGGGTAGCCAACTCGAGAGAAACAGGAGATTAGCAGGCCATAGTGCAACGTTTACAGAAGCCGAAAAGAAAGACAAGACCGAGATGTGATTGACAGAAGCGTTCCCCATCAAGGCTACAGGCTCGCCAGACGAAGAGGTACTGCCGTAGGAAGTCTGGACACCGCAACGCCAACCATAAACGTGGAAGAAGGCTTGCCGACTGTGCAAACGCTAAGCGAGGGCAGGGAAGCGAATCCAGGGAAAGTGGGAGATAGCGACCATGAACCCCTAGACCAAGACTGCCCGAGAGCAAAGCCATTAGAAGGGGAACAGAGCGGAGTGGGGGGTTGTAGCGACACCCTCCTAGGCAGAGGCCATGAGGGGAGGGAGACCGAGGGGGGGGGTGGAGGATCCCAGGATGATTCTCTGGTGTTGACATTTAAATCGCCGGAGGTGTAGAGGAGATGGTTTGTGGGTAACTACCCGATGGTTACAGCCCACTTATAGAGTCGTTCTTCCCACAACCCAAACCCTCATGACTCATACCCTTGAGTCACACGACCTGAGAACTTGTAGCGAGTAATATTCGAAATTTCCCGGCATACTTCTAACGCGTCATCTGCGCAATATACCTAAACCAATCATAATCCAAACAATCAAGCATCTGCTCACCTTGTATCACATGAGTAAAACCCATCACTCCTAACTAGAGTGTTGTGCGAAACTTATAAGTCATATGACCAGAATCGTGGTCATGTGAGAAATATCAACCAATAACATTACAATGCTCAGATCGCAAGTGCGAGTCATGTGAAACAAATCACAAACCTATGACTCATAACCAGGAGTGCTTTAAAACCATATTCCTAGCATAGTCAGTTTTGTAACATTAGCTCCATTCTCACATCGCATCGGTCTATCAATGCTTAATCTTTGATATCCAACAACTCTTTTTCCCATATCTTTGATGTCCGTCCTGAAAGGTTTGTTCTTGGTTTCCTTGTTCCTCTATGGCGACTTCATCATCGTCAACATATTGAGCCCCACCACCCGCGATCCCATTTGGTCTGCCCTTGATTTTTGCTGGTTGCAGATCGTATCGTCATGTATTATTATCTTGTTCTGGAGATGTGGGTTTTGTTACATTAGGCCCTCAATTTGCCTATGCAGACTGCGGGCGCCGGGCGCAGTTCCAGCTCTTTCCCTTCTGTCTTGCTTGCCTTTCTCGCCTCTCTCCCTTTCAAGCCTGGTTCTCACGGCCACTCTTTAATTTCTTGTATCCTGATCGTTCCAGCTCAGCAGTTCCTCACCTCCCCAAGGTGTCTGAAAATATCCCCTTTTGATTTGGTTCTTTTTATGGAACCTGCAATTATGCTTAAAGGATATGTCCCAAGTATAGTTCTCCGTGTCTGACCTGCGCTTTGGTCTAGTCGGAGGAGGAAGAGGAGGAGGGGTCGGTGCCAATTCATAAAGCATTGAGTATTGTGTAGTCTAGTTGACCCTCTCTCTTTGTGGTTTTTGTGGAAAAGAATTGCCTCTCTTTTCGCTGGTATGGACCTGACATTGGTATTCAGAATAGTCCTTCCATGATAGGCTCAGATGTCCGTTTCGTTCCAAGTTTTGCATTGCCTTAAACTGGTTTGCGTCAAGTTCCGATTCTGCCGGCCAAGAGTACGGTGGGCTACTAGGTCGAAATGGCCCAAGCTCTGATTGCCGTAATGGCCCCATCGTACTCCGCCCTTCAGCCGTGGGGTGGTCGGTTGCATGAACCCCACTTCCACCCATTCTTGGTGTCTCTGGATAGTGGGAGTGGAATCATTGAATTGCGAGCTCGGCATTGTTCAAGTTGTCAGCGAGGTAGCTGGTCTTGTCGTGTTCTGGTAAATATCTGGTGCACTTGGCTCGATATTGCAAGTGATTTCGATCTACTCCAGTTCAATTATTGCTTTGACTTCGTATTCGTTGACTCCGTCAATCTCAATAGGAGGAGGTGGAGTATTGTTTCTTGAAGGGACTTTGTAGAAATCGTAAAGTTCACGACGTGAGAGGCGGAATGTGTTGTGTGTCTTCATCGAGGGTGGCACAGCCAGCTGATAAGCGCTGCCTACCGGCTTTGCCTCTATCTTGAATGGCTGGATTTTCTTGTTATCTAGTTTTTTCGCTGGTCTCCTGGTCTTGATGTATGGTGGCAACTTCCACACTTGGTCTCCGGAGTGGGGATACAGGTCAGGTTTTCGGTCTTGATCATAATATTCTTATTGTCATAATTGTGCAGCCACCATCTCCCTTTGTAGTTTGTCGTCTTAGTCACTCATATCTTTTGTCGATTTCTTCTTCATCTGCATCAGATAACCGATTGTTTTGTATTTGGTGTTGATTTCGTACTTTGCACAGAATTGTATGATTTTGATTGTCTCCTGATATCCGTTGTGGTATGCAAATTGTGCCAGCCAAAATGCAAGATATCAATCAGCTTGTTGTTAATTGATATGTCCTCGGAGGTATTGTTCCCATATGGCATTCGTGCGTTCCCTTTATCTATCCGTCTGCGGATGAAATGATGTGCTGAGTCGTCGTTCAATGCCCATTTTCTCTGTGGTGTCCTTCCACACGTCTGATCTTCATAGTTGGCCTCGATCTATGAAGATATCACACAGAATTCCGCTTTGTGGCACTACTACTATTTGCAATCAATTTGCAAACTGCTGAGCCTGTAGATATTTTCGACCTGGTATGAAGGGACTCATTTTGGTCAGGCGGTCGATAACTACTACAATGGTGTCAGAATCATTCGATTTTAGCAGATACGTAATCAAGTCCAAGGCTATTGACTTCCATGGTCGAACTGGTGTCTCAGTTGGTTGTAGTAGTTCGTAAGGTGCATATCGGACCAGTTTCCTGTGTTAACATGTGTCGCAATTTGTGACGTATCTTTTGATCTTTTCCTCTATATTGGACCAATAATATATCCTGCATATGACTATGGTAGTTTTCCCAGTTCTCCTTGTCCCGCTTGTGGAACGTGGTGGTGGTTGTAGATATGGGTGGTCCTGAGCCCTTTGTCGTCTGGAATCTATATCCTTTCTTAATACCACATCTATTTATCCTTCCATTTGCATTGCCTGAGGGCTACTGCTTTCATTTCCTTTTGTCCTCTATTCTACGCATTCCTGATTTGTTGTATGTATTTGTCCTTCTTGCTTGCTAGTCGTATTTTTCCTTTCTCCATGTCCTGGAACTCCCCTAGTTCCAGTTTGTTGATTTCCTTGCACTACTGTTCCCTCAGAGGTAGTATTTGAGTTGGGTTAATTAATCTGGAATCTCCTGCAGTTGGTAGGTCTCCAGCCCTTTAGGTAAGTGCCTCCCTGTCACGTTTTCCTTCCCGAGTTGGTGGTATATTTTTAAGTCGAATTGACATATTCATAGTTCTTATCGTTTGTGTTGATTGTTAAGGATCATTGCTGTCATACAGCTGCCCAAGTGCTTTTGGTCCGGCATAAATTGAACTTAGTCTCGGGATTCTTTGACATATCGTCTCCATTCTTTCAGGGCTTTGATTATGGCCTATTGTTCCTTATCTTGGACACCATAAATGAGCCAAGTGTGCTTGATTGTTTTTGATCGGGACGTCACGGGCCTCCATCTCCCATCCGGTCATTGTGGTGATAGTATTCCGTAAATGAGGTATTGTGACGCCTAGGTATCGGCAAAATAATACATTGCAACCTGAGCGCCCTGTCCATCTGGTGCACAAAGCGCACACAACCTAAATCTCGAATCTGGACGCAACATCAATCTGCCGTTCAACCCTGATTTTGCGTTACAAAATCTCACACACCCTGGAGCTATCCTGACACTGACCTCTACGACCGGTGCGCCCTTACTGCGTCGGGTGCTCTCCTCTTGCGACCTGACTACGTCTGGTGCTCGGCTCTTGTGTTCTGATCACCCCTGATTCTCAGTTGCTACATCTGGGCGACGCCTGATGGTCACTCGTTCCGTCCCGATCACTGGTGAGCCTGGCGTCTTCCATCCTGATATTCGATCTTTATCTTCGGAGACTGGGCTTCGCCCTTTGTGACCCCTCACATCAGAATACCAGGATCCTGAGCTCTCTCGTCCATGTATTTCCCTAGGGTAGTTTCTAGGTCCTGAATTTACCACCTATACGTGGTGTGTGTCCTTTTCATAACTAGACTTTGTCCTTTCTATCAGGACCCCCTTGTGTCATATCTGGACGCAGTTGTGTGATATCTGTATCCACTCGTGATACTTATTAGACTCGTATGCAGGCCCTATTATCTTCTTTCTGACATCAGCCCGTGATGTTCAAGTTGACTATATCTACATCACCTTAACGCCTCGGTCGCGGCTAACCTTTCTTGATTCTCTTCCCATCCCACAGATTTTGCCTCGCAATCTCATATCAACACATTGTCAAACAAATAGTATTAATCAAGCTACTCCACCATAGGCGACATATACTTCTTTTCTTAATTACCCTTAACAACTCTCCCTGTGAGCCCTTGCTCTACATCTTCCTCCTCACTATGGCTTATTCTCTCTTATGCAGGCTCTATTCTGTCAAGGCTCAGCGAGAGGCGTCGCGATAGAGTAATACTCACAGTCCTGTCCAGCGATAGTCCACCGGTCACCTCCTATCAACTATATGGACTCAGCAGATCAGAATCGAGAAATCATAGAACACGGTCAGCTAAGGTCTAGTGGAAAAGACACTATATGTGACTCACGAGGGAATTTTTTTGCCTCTCCTGCTGACCCACGAATGTCCCAATGGGCAGGCTGCCCGTCACGTAGCCTGGCTAGATGCGTGATTCTGCAGCTAGGCGACAACCGCGGCCCAATTGTCTGTATACCCTTCGCGGCGATGTTGTTGCATGCTATGCTCCTTCTCCATCTTGGCCCGGATTGTCTCACGAATCTTGTCAACAATCATTACCCGTAGCAACTCTCCGGAATTGGCCCACCGCTGAGCTTGCCGGGCAAAAAGGGCTTTAGTTGTGCTGTACATGTTAGCGTCCTGGCGAAAACGAGTTGGGTTCGGGATCGGGCTGACCTCCTACCGCGTAAGGCTTGAACTCGCACCATTACTAATATACTACAGTTTGCCATACTCGCAGGGTATCACATAGGATTTCACACGGTAAGCAAATCATTGTGGTGTTGATCAGCCCAGGCTAATTAGGTTCCACAATCCCAGGTATTTTCTTTCCTCTAAAGTACCTACCCCATATGGCTTCGGGAATCTGGGGCACCACCAATTCAAAGGTCAATTTGTAGGTGGAGTTTAATACTTATTACTTATTGGATGAAGTCTGGACAAGTAGGATACACTAAACTGATATCCGTTTGGGGAGCACATAAACCTATCCTAATCCTGTAAGTAGTCTACCCTGCGGGCAACCACCGGGGTATCTTCTGGGAGATCGTATAATTTGCCCATCTCATCTTTTACACAGGAAACAAACTGGGATCTTAGCCGATGGTTTCTATTTCGTATCTTCCACAATTAGTCCTACACCCGAGGTCTGCGGGGGCGCCATCCCCTTATATCAGTCTCCACTTACTATTTTTATGCTTTCCTCAGATGGCTCCATATTTCCTGCATTAGATATATAATTCAGCGCCTGAAGTCAGGCACCGTGTATCTAAGACGTCAAAGTATCTGGGCCTGGGAGTGGGTCAGCAAAGATGGTGTACCAGAGAATGAGTGCCTTGGCCTGCATTAGTACAGATACCTCAACTCGTGTCGCTGTATTCCGCCGTGACAGAGTTCTCGGCCACATGTCCTCACAGTGTAGCGTGCTGGATTTGCCGGCTGGACTTGAACTTCTAACTCACGACGCAGAGGTACTGTGAGGATGTAGTCTGGATGAATATTGCGCTAGGCTCGACGACGGGAGCGCTGGCGGAGTATATGCACTACAGGGCATTATAGGTCCTCGAACTGTTGGTGTCTGCCTAAACAGTACTCCCTCTGGGGACCCGGATGTGGTCGAAACTCGAATAGTCGACAAGCCATTGTTTCTTTGTCAGCCCGCTACTCGTGACTGATGAGACAGCCCTGCTCCAGTAGCATCAGGAATATCAGTGTCTTGGCTGTCTGGCTTAGTATCCGATACAGTCTGATGTGATCTGCGGGAGGTTTGGTACTCATCACTGCTGTCATCCCTTATATGAAGTATTTCAGAGAATACTTGTAGGTCAGGTTCCGCCTAAATATCGGTATATGTAGTTCTCCAAATGGTTCTTCTTTGGGGCAGCTTTCCTGGTCTTTCGTGTTCTCCGGTAACATTTGGTGGTGTAGGGTGCCAATGCGATGGCTGCCCGTTCGACAGTGAACTCAGTTAGCTGCCGGAATGGTTTTGTTGTGTTTCCACTGTAACGATCCTTCCATCCGGGCGATACTTGCAGCAGGTAACAACTTCCTCATTCTCGTGCACTACTTCTGATAGCCGAACACTGTTCCTCCTATCGTGTAGTCGGGAACGGACCAAGAGACGCTTCTCTTATTCGCCAGGAATCGTGATAGTAAAGATAACTTGAATTGATAGTATAGGAAAGTACTTACATGGTTGCGTGAGGAACTAACTACTCGTCTGTTTGTTTGTTTTGTTTTATCGATTTTATTTGTTTGCTAAGTAAGAACTAACTAGGTACGAAACCTAACTGACACCACGAAGTTATGAAAGCTAAAAACCTCCAACTACTGTCCATCCCGCGTCCCCGATGCTAAAACCCTCTGACCCTGCCCGACAGCGTAACTATTTGGTGTAGAGGTAGAAATCAAAGTCCGGTACTATGGGTAGAAACTACAAAGGAAACAACAGGCCAGAAAACTTCGAACCAAAAACCTCAGCAGACGTGCAGCCCACCAAGATAAAACCCAAAACGACAGTGAGAAACCTATGAACCAACAAAGAAGACTTCAAGCCCAGCATGAAAGAAAACCCCAATACCAAACCGTAGGCTATACCAGCGGACCTGAGCACACACGAGGGGTAATAATACCCGGACCATATAGGCTGTCAACAGGGGCTGAAGGCATCCCAGCGGGAGAGCCATACGAGAAGCCGGCGCGGCGGAGACGTCTGGCGTAAGGAAATGCCGTAAGGGCCCACCGGAAAAGAGACCCGGAGGGGTGCATGCCCCTAGGGGCAGAGGCGGTAGGTGTGAACCCCATACAACTAACCGGTTTCACTGCCACGCACTCAGCCATGACAGATCCCAAGGCCAGAAGATAAGAAGGGACAGAGACACAGACGAGGGGGCGAGGCACGAGCCACGCGACAAGGAGACCACAAGGGAGGAGTGCCGAGGGGGGCGAGAGGACCCACCTAGTAGTAGGGTACCAGCCAGGGAGCGGATTGTAGCTGTAAAAGAGGAACCGGAGGAGACCAAGAGGAGGAGGGTGGCGGGAGCCAGAGGAAAGGATGGCGGAGAGGTAGACCCAATCAAGAAGTGCGAGACCAACCAAGCAAAGCGAGATGACAGCTATTCGACGATGCCGACCGTACCGAACCTAGTGCCTAGGAGATAGTGCAATACCAGGAAGCAGAGCCACTGGGGCCACTACTTCACAGATAGCCCGAAACTGCAGAAGGCCATTGACCAGAATGGGGTTGCCGACCGTGTGCAAGCGCTAAGTGAGTGCAGTGAAGCGAAAGCGGGCAAGGAGAGAGGAGCCACCATGAACCCCCTAGACAAAGACTGCCCGAGAGCAATGCCATCAGAAGAGGAGCAGAGGGGAGAGGGGGTTTGTAGCGTCCCCCTCCTAGGCAACTAAGGCATCCCAAGAGGGGAGAGGGGGGAGGGTGGTTGACGATGATATCTCATGCTGTTGAGATTTCAATCGCCGGAGGTGTAGAGGAGATGGTTCGTGACTAACTAGTCGTCTTTTTTTTTCTTTTTTTTTTTTATATCATTCGTTCATTGTTTCTAGGTACAAGAAGCTTCGTGCAGCGGTAGCTATGGAAAAAACAAAACCTATAAATCAAAGTAAAAAACAAAACAAACCATAAAAACCTTCCTCCTCGCGAAAGCATATAGAAACACGTACGAGTGCTCACCGCCTGAACAAACTTAAAAAACATATTGCTTTCGACAAAAGAAGCCCCAAATATCAAAACAAAAATAAGGTAAATCAATCCTAAAAGTATAAAAACACAAAACCCCAAAGAAGAAGACCGTCAAGCGTCGTGTTCCGGGGAAGTGGAGGGTCTTTAAGAGGAACAAGAGTCATAAGAGTCGGGGGGGAAGCCAGTACGCGTGGTGAGGATGTACGATTGTGGCCCGGCAACGAGGTCCGGGTGTGTCCAGATAGGGCTCTTGGGATCTAGGTTCGAAACCCTGCGTGGAAACGGTTCCGGGCTTGTGACCTCGAGGGGCAGGAGAGGATGGCGTGCCCCATCGTTTCTGGTTTGATCTTGCATCTGGGGCAGGTGGCGTCTGGTTCTTCTTGACTCCAAGAGGGGTGG
>QOVD01004954.1:0-12341 GCA_003521225.1 Tuber microsphaerosporum | reverse complement strand
AAAAAAAAAAAGAAAAAAGGACGAGTAGTTAGTTCCTTACACAACCATCTAATTACTTTCTTATACTATTAATTCAAGTTATCTTTACTATCACGATTCCGGCGAATAAAGAGAAATGTCTCTTAGCGAGTTCACGACTACACGATAGGAGCAACTGTGTTCGGCTATCAAAGTAGTACACGAGAGTATCGAAGTTGTTACCTGCTGCAAGTATCGCCCGGGGAAAGGATCGTTACACATACTGCATAATCTCCACATTCCTGCCACGATTGGCCAGAATTCTCGAATGGCGAAATTTATAATTGGCATAACGTTCCTTGCTATGAGTTGATCTTTCACAATTCGCCGGCATTCTCATTACACCACCATGCCTACATTATTATTTCGGATTCCCAGGGCACCTTTATAGTGGGTAATTGACTGACCCCGAGGATTAGGGCTTCCTGCACTGATCACCCCTACAAGAATATTAGGCGGCAGTTGATCTGTCTGCTCCGCCGGAGCAGGCTGTGGTCCTGGATACTGCATGCAAAAGTATTGTACGTGGATGATATTATGGGCCATATTGGGTGATTCTTGGTGTATCTAGTTATGAGTATTGAAAATAGTAGAGCTGAATATGGATGGTTTGAATGTGGGTGATTTTTGGTATAAACTCCCTTCTATCGTACTCAATTTAATTTATATATACAACTCGCAGACGTTCTAGAGGGTTTGAAAGCATCCAGCCGTGTTTTCAAGATTGGCCAGCTATGGGCAAATCTGTCGCTCAAAAATATTATCCCATTTAACTTGAAAAAAGAATCAAACGCCAATTGGTTCAGCCAGGTCTCTGATCTCGGAAGAAACTGAAGATGACGGCATGTGACATGTACCCTAAACTCCATGGATGATTAGTTCTTATTCGGAGTGTCTGTGCTCCTTGACCCTGCTTCTGATCCACACACGTTGGGCTCATGCCTAAACACAGCAGTTCAGGTACCCTACAATCGACACAAAGCCCACGATATAGACAGAGCTGACTCCCATTATTCCTTGCAAAAGTCTATTCTGCCAACGAAAATACATCCCGTCAGGCGCATATGGGAAACACCTGCGAACTGCGCAAGCAAATATAGACATCATTCTCGCCGCCACCATATGATATACATCATCCATGGATATTATCAACAACATGGAAATAAGCATCTTGCACCACCAAGAGGCGAGCGAGCCCCAGAATTCCGACTATGAATCTGATTAGGAGCCCACCGGACAGAATCTCAACGGATTTACTGCTCACAAGTCTGATACTGAGTTACCGGGCAACGCTACGGTTTTGTTACCTGGCGGACAGCAGCATTATCCACCCGCCGGAGAAGTAATTGGAGACCTCAACAGATTTGAGCAAGATTACAGCAATCTCTGCGAGGCCCAATGGACACCGTTCAATAGTCCGCACAGTTTCAAAATAGCGTCTCGGTTCATTCAGGGTACAGTACCTAAATCACGAATCAATGAATACTTCTCAAGTGGCCTCGGTGATTCTGTATTAGCCGGCTATAGCTCTATGCATACGCTGGAGAACCGCCTCCAGTCTTTGGACCCGTACAGTCCCTATCTGCAATGGTTCGAAGCACAGGTTGTCAATAGCGAAAGGACTCTCCCATTCTTCTATCATTAGTCCTAGATTGTGGCAGAGATCTGTTTTGCCAAATCACATACTAAGTTGATTTTGTATGCGCGCCACAGCTTGAATTCGATGGTAATGGTGAAAGGCTCTCTGCAGAAATGGACACAGCGGACTGGTTGTGGGACGTTCAAGTACAGCGCCCTAACCCCCTTTACGGTACCCTTAGCTGACTACTTATTGATGATACTTCCACCTGGTCCAACTTTAGTTCCCACTTTTTCGGACGTCCGATCATACCCATCTCAACAACTTCTCCGGTACCAACATAGCGTGGCCTGTCTAATTTACGCTTGGAAATCTTCTGTCGGCCAGGTGCAACAGCCCTGGATCAATGGCTGTTCTGCTTCTCATACTATTGCCTTTCCCCCCCAAACTCTCAAACTCCACCAAAACAGATCAATACTAGAGCTAAATGAACACCGACATACTGAAAGACGGATTTGAATTAATTTTTGCTCTACGGCAGCATGTAGCGCTTGATGGTGTCCCAAATGATTGCGCCGAAATGGTGGTTCAGAGGTGCCTCCCAATCTTGGCTTCATGGGTGGCGGACCAAATGGAAAACGTGACACTGCTAGGGTTATAATCGAACGACTCTTCTACATGTGAGGTTCCTCCCTGGGAATTAGGAACCAAGATCAAGAATGATCGAGCTAGAGTTTATGCAAGATACGAGCAATAAAGGTATGAAAACCGGTTCCCTGGCTCAAAGTCAGACTGCGCCATCATCAAGTTCCTCAGCCTTGATATCAATTTGGGCAAATAGTATTTCATGGGCTTTACCAGGTCTCGGTGCCTGACTTGCACGTCGCAGACATGCGCCATATGGTTTATCTCGGGTTATTTAAGCACATGATGGACTGGATCCAATTGTTTCTCACGAAACATAGCGACTAGAAGGTTTTGACAACGTTTGGAAGACTTTACTGCCGTACCATGGAGTTCTGGTACCTAAAACAGCGTATCGCGAGGTTGCACAGTGGCAAGGGAAGAAGACGTGGAATCTGGGGCGTTGTATTTTGAGAGTGCTTGCAGTAGCCCGGCGCCAGCCACAGAGTTCACAAGTGATACCTTTCAAACATGCTCTCACATTTCTCAGAGCGCGCATCGACTTCAGTATGATTGCACAATACTAAAGCCACATGTCTGACACTATGGCTTATCTGGATGATTATCTCAACCAATTTCACAAGAAGAAAGGTATCTTTTTAGACTTTCGAGTAACTATCCGTACACTGGCCAAGGTTAACAACCAACGGCGGGAGATTGGACATCAGAGAAGGCCGATGAGCCTGCCATTGGCCCCCTCTTTACGGCGCCGGATCTGTGACAACCATGGTGCAGAAGAGGACTGCCGACGTATGGATTTGATCTATAGCGAATGGCATTTCAACTTTATCCAGGTACATCTACAAAGTCATTGTAGTGATCATATACGCCAGTTTGGCAATATACCATTGGATTCCACTGAGTTTTGAGAGATAGCGCACAAGGAACAAATCAAGGACAGAGGGCAACGATCGAATAAACATAATGCCCTGCACCAAGTTGTGCACAACTACAATCTTCAACACGGCATCCGAATAAGATTATTCAACCTTGAATCTCTTGAACCCCGCTCTGCCATTCTCTCTGCCGAGGTCCTGCAAGATTTAAAGAGTACAACAGGCGCTATACCAATGCCGGTGGTCAATAGAAGGATCCTGAAAGGACGTCGAGATGACATGTCCCAGGTGTTGGATTTAAGTGAGGTATCGGGAGTCTCCTGCAAGATCATATGTCGTGAATTGAACCGATATAGCCGGCATAACCTGCCTACACAGCGCCTGCTTCCCTAAGATCATGTGGTGCTTCGATCACTCCGGCTTGAACTACTAACGGAACGGGAAATCCTGGTTCTCGTGTTCCAAGTGAGTGACGTTTACAACATCCATTGTCCACGATACACATGAGCCTTACACTTCAGGAACCAGGAGGGTCACAATGATTGAATTTAGGTCCAGGCTGGTACTCAAGATATATATAGTGCGCTGAGGGACCCTCTGCCAGCAAAGTTTGGTGCCACTAGTCAAAATCAGAGAGTACTCCCCTGGGAATGCTGTGCGTCGGGTCCTGGCTTTTCGGATATTGATTGCAGTCAACTCCGGATTCCTCTCAGACATACATGGCCTTGTTACATTACAAGGGAGAGAGGATGTGCGAGAGTTTATGATAGTTGACATAGGGGCAATCCGCGGGTTGGCGCACCTAATCCCCGAGGGGGAACGGTGCTGGCTGGGTATTAGGTGGATTGATTTGAGAACATTCAAGGAGATATATTGTGGAATCGGGTAACGGGGAGGATAGGGCTATCCATCTCCTGGTACTAGTGCAGCTTTGCCGGGCCGAAATTGCCGTCGAGCATATCGACAAGCTGTATATATATATACAAGCAATTGTCTAGAAAATTACAGGTAAGAAATTATTATACTCAGGCTACTAGCTAGTTTACCCTATACACATGAGATACAGAACTAGGCGGCAGGCCGACTTCGGAGATGACATGAGAAAAGACGTCAGGGCACGTGCAAGAGGCCAAGTGGAACCGGCAGCGTCATGAGAGGGAAGGGAATAGAACTGGAGCGAAGGGTCTGACAGGGCATCAGTATGACGCGACGTCCAGTTAGGAGAGAGAGTGCGTGGCCAGGCAACCAAAGAACCACAGGGTGCTTGCGTGTGTTACAACGAAATTCAGGGCGCACCTGATGCAGGGAATGCAATAGCCACGTGGCTTGCGTCAGGGTGCAACGCCGATGCATCTGACGCCAGGTATGGTTTTGCTGATGAGGTCAAACGGACCAGGAGGGCAGTTTGGCCAAAGTGTCTTACAACTACAAACCATCAGGGAATCGTTTTTCCCAACGTAGGGTAATAGAGGTAGAAAATGAAACATGTTCAGCGAGACCTTTTTGCTTTCATTTCTTCTTGCTAGAGTGCTCTGCCATCTCCTTGCATGAACATTCATCCATCTCAACTCTCCGGATCAACTCTGCTCCTGTCAGCCAACAAACCTCCTAATATCTTGTACTCCTGTGATAGTGTTGAACGTAGTTCTAAGCTTGGATAGTAACTTGTTGAGCTGTAGCTCTTTCTTCTCATCCTTCCTGATAGGATTATCGAATTTGCATACCAAAATGGTGTTCTATTCCAGCAAAGAGCTCGCACCAATAAGAACCACAGGAGGAACACTGAAGCAACCATACTACCATTCTGAAGGAGAAAAGGGCAAAGTGAAAGCTGCTGAGGATGCCGATATTATCCCTCTGGAATAAGTTCCTTTCAACTGACTTCAAGAAGAACAAGGATCTTCCGCCTCCTGTGATACAAATTTGCAATAACTCTTCGCCAATCAGCTAAAGCCCTCCAACAAATTAATGGAGGAACCTAAGGAAGCTCCAGAAATGGTCAATCTGTGTTCAAGCACAACTTCTCCAGTACGTGTGTGTTTGCCAATAAGCTCTTAAAGTTTGAAACAAGGTTAACAAAGGCTGAATTATTCAAAAAGGAAATGTAATTGAAGTATTCCTCATAGTAAACCAAAAGGAGCCTCAGCCCCCATTGTCCATAAGACAGGAAACTCTCGTGAGTACCCAGAAGATGGGTGAATAGTTTGAGAAAATCAATGTTGAAGAACATAGTTTCTATATTGCGTTCGACAACAACTTTACAAAGATTTTTGTTCTCTTTGGATAAGGGCTGAATCTTGTATACAGCAACAAAATCAGTCAATATATTACGGATGCGCTTTGCTGGAACATCATAGAGTATGCCGAAATTGTTCCACCTCCACTCCCACAGGATGGCAGACATAAGGAGTATGAGAAGTGGCTACTTTTGAACCCTCACCACTGCTGGCCACCATGGGCTCAAGGAGGCGTTTACCACTTGGGGATCTGGATGGAACAAGCATATCATATTCAGGGCAATGTATTAAGTGGTGATCATTCTGGTATCAGAAGCCAGTTCAAAGTGGCCTATTTAAATCGCTAGCCGCAGTGACTACAGTACAATGAATACTACAGGGTACAGTCAATCGAGAATGTCAACCAAGGTATGAGGAACGAATTCAACATTGTCCAGATGATAAAGACAATTTCTTCACAATGGATACCGATGATTTTTTCACTCTCTGAGCCTCCTTGGTTAATGTTTTTACCGTGCCAGACTTTGACTCGCATGATATTAAAGGTAGATGGGCTGCAATGGGGATACATGGTGACTTTCGAGAAGGAGACTTTGGCATTACGGAATTGAAGAGGCAGTATTCATATAAGCCAGAGAGTTTGAGCTACTTGCAAGCAGAGCACTTTGAGCATTTTACTCTGCAGTCGTATGGCTATAGATGCTGTTTGGTTGAAACTTGTCATGAATCTGTCAAGTTACAACTGTGATAGTAGTATATCGTGTATTCATATATTTGCTAACATATTCTATCAGCAGAATGAGTAGCTTTCGTTTTTGAGTATTTGTTATATCTGATATATGAAAGACTGAGAATTCGATACTCCAAGTCTATTGAGAATCTAATATCGGACAGATCAAGTGTTAGGATAGAACTATTCCATTGCACGGTATTCATTGCCCAACTCAATAGCCTGTTTTACTCTTTTGATGTATTCAAATGAGTTGTCTCCTCTTGGTAATATATATAGACTTATTACTACTATTTAGTGATAGCATTTACATGAGGTTTCCAGAATCAGGACAATTTAAGCTCCTAACAAGGAGACTGGCTCTGCGAGGGCGATCTCACTGGCAAGTCACCCGCCTACCTAATTTAGAAATTAAAAACAATTCTACTATGTCATTTAAAGCACCTAGTTGCGCACTTCAATCACAAGCAAAGAACTTATACTAGCCAAGAATCAAATTGCTTAATCCACCCAATGGTCGGACTGGACATTTATGCTTCAAATGATATGCTTCAAATGACATCCTTTAGGTTACACGCTCAAAGTGATAACCTTAAACTGCACATTTAAAACCATACGCCCAAAACCATATGCTGAAAACCATATGCACCAAATCATACAAACAAAACAATACACACAAAACCATATTCTTAGTATGATACGAAGAATCATGAACACAGGATGGTAAACTTGAGGCCATATGCTCAGAGCCATAAGTGCAGAATGAAAAGCTCCGAAAGATGGGCTCAGAATGATACACTCAAAACCATAGTTTAAATTATTTTACCAGCTTCAGTTCTCTATGTTGAGTCCTAGATGGTGAATTAATTGCTCAACAATCATGTGCAATATGAGAGGAGTTGAATCAGGATACCCAATATGCAATATAATTGGAGATATCAAGCAAAAATTTCTGTCACAAAAAACATCACTGATTGAGGAAAGTGGGGCCCCACCCAGGGCCAAAGGGAGGGGGTTGTAGGACCGGGGCCCGCCTGGGCAATCAAAGGGGAACAAGAAATCCCCACCCTGCCCTATACCCCAACAGGGGCCCATATAAGACAGGGTGGGGAGAAGAGACAAGATTCTGCCCCTGGGCCGGACAGAGGGCACGCCCACTGAAAGAAAGCCCGTCCCGCCCCGCCCCATAACGAACACTAATTCTCCTCCAATTTTCGTCCATTGGCCCTATTACTCGTATTTCTCCTTCATACTGTGGGCTTTCGTCAAGTCGGCCGTCCATCCTCTTCCCGCCCTTCGTAGCTTATGGGGTCACCCCTTGGTTAAGGTCGATCGTGATATTCAACTCTCTTAGTTATCGATCTTCTTCCTTTGGTCAGCAAGTAATAATTTGCCTGGTCTCATTGGCTGCTGCATACCCTATAGGCTATCAACACTCTTGGTTTTCTCTTCTTTCGCTACTAAGATATTAATTTGTTTTCTTTTGTTTATTGTTATTGATTTTAAGGTGGTTGTGCTATTTGCTCTTTTTCCGCTTGTCTCCTCCTTGTCTGTGAGGGAATTTTGTATTTCTTGAGGGCAACGTCTTGTGGTTGGTCCTAGACCATATGGGCTTTCAGCGATGGCTTTTTCAAGTGTTCTAGGCAGGGTTTGGGGCTTTTTCTTACCATCACTAGTGCTACACGTAGTCTTTGAGCTTGAGAAGTTGAAATCAAAGCACATGATATAACAAAAAGAAAAAAAGAAATATAAACAAGAAACATGGCAAAGTAGTCACCACGAACAATCTCCGCTTCACCTCCGGCTATTCAAATCTCAACACTATGAGAACTCATTGTCAACTCCATCAAACAAGGCCCACCCATGCTCAAGCCTTGGCCTAGGACGGCTCCGTCTCCATCCCTTTGGCCCTTATCATGGTCTCATCCTGGGAAAGCTTGTTTCTAGGGGCCGATGTGTGGGCTCTCTCCTATCTTCTTCCTCTTCCTGTCTTTGCTTTGCCTAGCCTACTGCCACAAACACTCTTGGTAACCCTTCTTGCTATGTTTACAATTAGCGTTACGGTGTCCACACTCTCTCAAGAGTCCCTTTTCATCTTGCTAGCTTGACCTATGATGGGGAAATCTTCGGTTAGTAACATCTTCGTTCCTGTCTTTCATGTTATCTTTGAAACCCCTTTGGAAATGGCATTTTTGTTGGCGGTTTCTAGCATGTTGGCTACTCTTCTGTCCACGCTCCTCCGATCTTTGTCCAGTAGTCCTGTTCCATTCGTCTTTCCTCCCTATGATCGGCTTTCGTCCAGTTGGCCGTCTCTTCTCCTCCCGCCCTTTGCAGCTTACGGGGGCACCCTTCGGTTTCTCTCGGTGGTAGTATTGCACTGCCTCAGTTATCGGTCTTGTTTCTTGGGTTGGGATGTAATCTTCTACCAAGTTGGTCATTTCTGGCTGCAGCAAGACCCCCTGGGCTATCAAAGGTCTTGGTTTTCTCTATGTTTGCTACTGGGATAGGAATCTGGTTTCTGTTGATTTTGATTTTTGATTGTTACAGTTGGGGTTATATGGGTTGCTTGTTTTCCTGTTGTTTGCTGCTTGTCTTGAAGGGATTTTTGTATTTCATGAGGACGAGATCATGCAGTAGGTCCCAGCCAATAAGGACTTGGGGTGATGGCTTTTTTCAGTGTTCTCGGCGGGGTTTGAGGCTTTTCTCTACCATTGCTAGCGCTGCACATCCTCTTTGGACCTATATAGTTGAATTCAAAGTACATGATATAAAAAAAAAACCAAAAAAGTAAACCCAAGAAAAGATGGCAAAGTGGTGGCTTGTCTGCTCCTCACCGCTCATTAATCCTACACTTGCTAGGCTCTGCCGGTCCTTCCTATCCTTAATGAGGTATATGGCGCCTGACTCACAGAGGTGGCTTTGCACCAACCTTCTGCCTAATGATATGCCTCTTAACTGACGTACCCCATGTCCCGTTCCTTGGGTCAGAAAGCACCTCCCAGTAGATGCACTAGCTCATCTCTCCCCACCGCTGTTGGGTCTGCTCTCATTCACACCCATTGCTGCCCCCCACCTGCTCCCTGCCAACATTCTCCTCCCGAGCCATAATGCCATGAAGGCGGCCTACAAGGCCCTACTTCTCTCTGACTGGGCTACGGTCGCTCCTCCACCTAGTAACAACTTCTTCTCACCCTCTGGCCTTCCTAGCAAACCTCTTTGCTGAGACCAGAGACCCTTTCCAACTCTCCCTCTATTTAGTCAAAGATGTCTACTCTGAAGCCTTTCACATCAGCTTCATGGGAGAAGGCTCCACCCTCACAATCCTCTGTCTCCTTGTGTCTGGCATGGTTGCCCTTACACAGCATGCGGATAGGTTACTCAACATCCTTGATACGCTAAGTGAGAAAAATGCCTCTCTTCGCAGCTCTCTCCACAACCTTGGCTCCCAGATCCTGAATACAACTCTATTCCCTTCGGTCTCATCCCTACAGCCGTACATCTTGTCATTCATTTTCTACCAATACCATCCTGTCCTATAAGGAATCAAAACCTCTTCCCTGAACTCCAGATTTCTATCCTCAATGCAAAATTGATCCCGATCCTCTCCGCCAGGTACATTGACCAGGAGAGAGATTCTAGAATATCCAAACCAGTGACCTCAGTTATTGTTATTTTCAGTCCTGAGCATACCAATGGGCTCCTCGAAGGCATCCTCCATTTATCCAATATAGGCATAGTGGATTGGGCCTACTCCACAAACTGATTCACATAGTGCGGGAACTATTGCTACTTCAGACATGTCACCTAAAATTTTCCCCAAACCCACCCAACCTGCCCTCTTTGCATAGTAGACCACACCGGCTTTGCTCATAGGTGCCCTTATCCGACCTGGCTCATGGAGTGCAACAACAAATCTATTCCTGCCTGCAGCCCCACCTCGCCAAGAGCACAATGCCTTCTCACATAAGTGCAGCCACCACTCTGTATTCCACCCCAAACTACAGCAACGAGACCCATTAGGCTCTGAATTTGACTCTGTATCTTCTTCTAACAGTGAGGAGGCCATGGATGTGGATGAGGATGGTGACAGTGCATCCTGTACTCCCCCGGCCCATCCAGTCCCTGAAGACCCTCTGACCACTCCCATACCCACCTGCCTTGCACACTCGACCATGACCCAAGGTGTAACCTGCTCTCCCCTGCCCCATCCACCACTCAAACTTTTCCTATGGATGATTAAGTTTCCCTCTGCCCTCCTCCGCTTACTGGCCACAGTTTCTAATATCACTCTTGTTCAGCACAATAGCCTTGGGAGCTGGGATGTATTTCTTTCCATATAATCCTCCTTTTCGCAAGGCCGCCCTTGTAATGGCCCCACGGGGTGGTGCTGTATATCAATAGGATAATGATCTAGTCTCTCTGCCAATGTGCAGAATCTAACAAGACTAAGTTGTTGTAACAAACTTGTTACTTTATGGCAACTACTAAGTAGTTCCTAATAGTAGGTATTGGTAAACCTCGCTGAATACTAAAGATTCTCGAAATGAACTGAATAAGTAACTGTTCAACCAAGTATATTGAAAACTCTGTCTGTTGAAGTCTGCCTTCTCTAAGTCCAAAGAATAGTAGGTCTTAAATACACTCGTCAGGCATTCCTGTGCCTTGCTTGAAAATAATAATAGGGCTCTGAAAATGGCAGCCTTGAAACTCCATAGGTATCAAACCTAACACATACTGAGTATCAAACGATACTTGAAACCAAAAATAAAACATAATGAGTATTAAATGATAGTTGAAACCAAACTGAGTAACTCAGGTACCTGTATCGGTTACACCCCGAAAACAACATAAAACCCTTATGTCAAAACACAATAAAGACCAAAAAAACATTTTTCACCATCATAATCAGTATCCAAATGGGGTTCCCAAAACCCTTTGTCAACCGTAGGTTAAATAATATGAGATTCAAAACCATCTATAATAGGAGAAAACCAAACCGTAATATACCTAGAAAAAATAATAGGACATTCATCACCTGGCATATTGTCAGTCCACCATGGTTGCACCATCTTCATCGAGTTCTCAAGTCCTTTGATAGTTTCCCTGGAGTTCACGCTCCCTGGAGTTCTAGCTCACCGGATATCCAATCCACTTGACCAAAAATTCGTCTCGTCCATGCCTCTGCCTATTATCCAAAATGGTTTCCACTTCCTATTCCTGCTCTTCATCGATGAGGATAGGTCCTTGTTTAGTATGGGTTCTGCCTGTAAACCGTTGGTTATTGTTCAGATGGTAGGCTTTAATGACAGAATAGTGGAATACTCCCTGATGCCTGCGGTACATTCTCAAATCCATACTGACTGTGTAGATCTGTATACGTTTATCGAATTCCAATACTGTAAAGGGCCCTCACCATTGTGGTTCTAGCTTACTGGTCCTGCCAGATTCCGTCGCAAACTGGTCTCTGAATACAATGACCATTCCTCCAACCTCTACTAGTTTATGCTTCTTTCTCCTCTTAGCTGCCACTCTGGCAGACCTCGTGCTAGCCAGGCTTAATGAATGGTAGGCTGGGATTCTGATCTCTTGATGACTATTGTAGTGATCGTTAGAGGCAGGAACTGCTAAGGGGTAGGTTCGGTAGGTATTGAGTAGCGGGTAGTCTTGTCTATATACTGCTTTATATAGGGAATGTTAATAGTATCTGAGGGTCCAGCGTTAGAAAATGCCGTAACTTCAGGCTGTCAGAAGAGCCAGTCTGGTGGCTGTTGATAAGGTTTCTCAGGGCCGCTTTAAGCTCCGTGATCTTCTACTCTGCTTGGCCATTGGTCTTGTAGTGGCGGGGCACAGCCATTATGTGTTCAACCCCCATGGTTGTGAGAGTTTGCTTCCAAAACTTGGAAGTAAATCGTGGGTCATCATCATTGTCAATCGAGGTAGGCACTCCATGTAGCGTAAAAATATAGTGCTAGAGTAGTTTCATGGTGGTTACTGCAGTAGCGTTATCTGAGGTTGGAATCAGCCAGCTCTCTCCGACTGCTCTATCTGCTGCCACCAATACCCAGTCCTTTTCCTTTAGCCTAGTAAAAGGTCCCATGAAATTGATAGCATAACTCGAAAAAATCTCAGAGGGGAAAGGGAGGGCAAGTTATTATTTATTATTATTATGTATCATTACGCTTATGGAGCCACAGGCTATGAAGCGGCAACTAACATACATGATGTGGCACCAAAGTGCCCGTCCCGCAATCCCGTCT